>JAAGKR010006253.1:9690-44400 GCA_011419295.1 Clarias macrocephalus | reverse complement strand
TGTCTCCTGACGCTCCTAGTAGATTCATAGCTGATTCCAGGAATACTGGTTGAGGGAGCAGAATACATCCTGTCAGTCCACCACAAGGGACCATGCACGCACTAATTCATACCTAACTAAAATGCAGTCATGATAATAAACTTGCCATAAAGTTTTGGGAATATGGGGAGAACATGTAAAACTCTATACAGAAGGTACCCCTGTTATAGAGTAATAGAGAATTAAATAAACATGACAAGGTCTGAAATTGGTATAACCAAACCTTTGTCAATTTCAGGGTGACATAGTAAAACAGTGGGTAGTGATTACATGTCACAGTTGGAAAAACTGTGATTATGTTTTGCTCCCCATCACCCCCCCCCCCAACCCCCCCCCCCCCCCGCCCTGATTTTCTCCCTAATTTAGTCGTGTCCAATTCCTCCCCGTCACTAGGGGGCTCCCACATTAAGGCTACAACTACCTCTCCGCCGGGAGGGCTGAAGACTATCACTCCAAACCACGTGACGCCAGCCGACCGCATGTTTTCGAACTGCGGCATAACACGCTTGGAGGACAATGCTATCCGCTTCTTCCGCTTGCGTGAGCTCACAGACACCGCTGATTGGCTGTAGAGCGGTGAGCACTAAGTACCTCTTATTCCACGCCTCTGAGAAAGCTTGGACAATCAGCTCACTCTCAGCCTCCGAACTAGCGATCTCCGGATGATAGGGCGAGCACTTTACCACTGCGCCACTCGAAGGGTCACCTCCGTTTTTAATAATAAATGGCTGATGTATAGGTTTTGGGAGTTCATTAGCTTTCTCCTTGACATGGACTGTATGAGTCCTCCTCCTAGTGTCCAGCACCAACTGTACTTTCCTGACATGGTGTAAAAGACCCTTCATCATCGTCGAGTGAGTAGGGACAGTGACCTCCATGTCCATGTGAAACAGGGACATGAATTGGTGCAACAAGGAGGCAGCTTATCCATGTCACAAATCCAAGAACTGAATGAACACCACAAAAGAATTATAAGTAGCTTTGTTATAGACTATCTAACAACAGCAAAAGCCTATTGATATATACACATCACACATCAATACTAGAATCTAAGTTCCACCACATTTATCAGAACACAACATGGACTGCAATTAAACAACACTTGACATCCACAAATTCTGTCACATTCATAGACACCTTCATACTGATCACCTAAACCTAAACGCAATCATAGCTACAGTATTTAAAGATTTTCCCCTAATATTTAAAGCATATACCTGTACAGTATTTGAAGACTACACCTCACCACTGCAGGATATAAGCATTGTGACCAAGTGATACCAATCTTTGGTATTTTGTTACTCTAAAACTCTGGTTTTATTCCTGGTTCTGTTTTTGTTTTCTGCCTTTTAATTTGGGCTGTTTGCCAGTCGTTGATCATTGTCTGCTCCCTGTTTTCTGATTTATCAAACTTTTGTGAGCCTGCACTTGTATTGATCTCTGCCATCTAACAACAGACTATCTGAATTTGACATCATTTAGAGCGAGAATGGCTAGTATGTCTTTTCTCACAAATTTCACTGAAACTACCCAGTAAAGCCTCCCAGTTATGTAACCTGTCATATTTAAATATTAACCATCTTGAATTTTTTTTTTTTTTTGGCTTTTGGCACCTGTCTAAAGACCACTCAGCTTCATGCTGTTGTACCTGTACTAGTAGACTTTTAATTTGTTTTTCCTGATGAAAGCTGTGAATGACTAGTGATCCACACAATGTAAAGCTTCAGTGTTCAAAGTAACAATAGGCTGCAAAGTTATTTGAGTAGGAGCTATTCAGATGTAATATGTGTTAAAAGCATCAAGAGATTTAACACCTTAATGGTCTTTTGTATCCCCCCCCCCAAAAAAAAAGACACTTTATTTAACACATTCCCCTTATCTCTGCATGAAACTGGTAAACTGTTTTTGTAATAAAAAATGAAATTAAATCAAGACTTTGGTATACACATATGTGTTTAACATTATTGCAGTGAGACACTGTAATACAAAATGATGAAAGAATGGTTTGCTGAATGTATTAATGATGCTTATCTTATGCTGTGTCCCTCGTACTCGCCAAATTTCAACCCAGAAAAAAAAAATTGGATTGATGTAATAGACAGCTTTCTCATCCACCATTGTCAAAACACAGAATAAGGAAATATTTTCTGGAACAATAGTGTCCTACCAGTACAGGCATAAACACACTGAGGCTTCTAGTAACATCTCAATTATAAGTTAGATATAAAGTTTTCCCATAATATGTTATTTTGGGTGTCTAATTTCTGAAGGTAAGTATTACTGTTTCTACATCTAACTACAACCACACATACACTTATATATGCTTATATCCTTAGACTTCAATCAATAAATGGGCTCATCACTGCTGTCATTCCACTGCGCATAAACACTTTGATGGCTGTAAATATGTAATAAAGAGCTTAAAGATTACCATCAGTTACTGTAAATGTCAGGTACAGTACGCTGATCGGATGCATCCTACAGATGCCTCGGCATCATGTTTTCATATTTAGCTCACTGTTGCTGCTTCGAACACATATAGAGAAACATAATTTTGGCCTTCAGCTAAAGCTAAAATGTGCATGGTCTTTTTTTTTTTTTTTTTTGCCATGCCACTCATATAGTATTTGCAGAGCTGTGAGACCTGAACGCTGAGTGAAAAAGAAAAAAGAAGGAAGATGAAAGTCCTCCAAATAGACTTGCTGAAATAGGTCAGCCTGCAGATATTCCTGCCAAAGAGAGCAGTTGGAATCAGCACAGATTAGTTCTCGAGTTGGTCTCGTGCTGAGACAGTCAGCAAGATGGCTGAACTGCTGGGATGAGGATGGTGGATGTCTGCCATTATGGTCTTCCTATATCCCACTGGCACTGACTCACCACAGTCACAGAAATCCATTTAGATTTTATTTTAGCCATCTAATGCTGTTTTCTCTCATTGCACATTCAATAGTGTTAACAGGTACTCAAACTTAAGTCACATTCGAATTTTCCTATTGATCTCTCTGGAATGAATATATAGAAACACACTGTGTGGCCCAAAAAAGGTGTCATTTTGATTTAAATAAGCAAATATTTAAAAGTCTTTGACTGGGTAATTGCGAAGGTGGTTAATATGTTCCAGCTGGCATCAATTACTTTAACCTCAACTGATCCAGTGATGAGTTTCTCCTTTAAACAACTGTGTCAGAAGATGTATCATGTGGTTGTGAAAAAATCAAACTTTAAAGATTGCTGCTGAAATTACTAGAATTAGGTTAAGAACAGTCAAAACCTAGAAGGATAGTGGTGAACTATTAACTTTGCAAAAGAATAATGGTTTTAAAAAAAATCACGAATGACCAGAGATCATTGTAAAATCACAGCTATGTTTTCTTATAAAAGTAAGAGCATTTCCAGATTCACAACTGGATTGGACCTAAACAGCTGCAGCTCCATAAAGATTGGACTTTGGATCAATCAAAAATGGTGATGTTGTCTGATGAACCTAGATTGACCCTATTCTAGAGCAATCAGGGAAACAAGGGAAGCACATGAAGCGATGCACCCATTATGCATAGTGCACACTGTACACAAGCCTCTGGAGGCAGTATTATGAGGGTTCCTTCAGGTGGTCAGGTCTAGGGTCAACAACTTTATGTGGCAATAAAATGAAGTGGGCTGACTACTTGAATGTACTGAACGGCTAAGTTACTCTGGCAATTCCTATGATCACTTATGTTATAGCCACCATAAACACTAAACTAAACTCCCTCATCACAGCTGTATGTAAAGTTACTGCTTTTTTAAGCTGCTTCCATAAATGGTAACTATGTGCATGCAGAAAGATTTAAAATCAGTTATTTTCTTTACTTTCTACAATATATTGTCTTGGTTAATCAGGTTTGAGTGTTAGGCCTTGATTATGTGAAATACTATAGAAAAATAATAGTTTATGAGCATGAGTGCATTTAAATTAGTCTGTGAACTTAATTACAACTGGAACTAATGTCGGAATCATGACAATATGGAACATCAGTGAACACCTTGTGACCCGGGAGAATGCAGAATATATCATTCCTACGGTGTAAAAACAAAAACAAAAAAAACTTAAGGACAGACAAAAGTGTGATCTTCTAAAATCAGGTTCTCTGACATAAAAAGAGGACATAGACTTGGGATTTCTCATGACTAAATGTTAATGTTATACATCCATTTCCTTTTTTTTTAAAACTCCTACTATCTTCTTACAGAGTGAGCCTTATATAATACTTTTTATTCCTGGGGCGCTCTAATCCCTACAAAAAGTAGAAGACTTTGGCAGTGACATTTCTATGTTTGTTAAGTCACAATGACCTTCCAGTCTGATCAAGCCTTAACCTACAACCTATTATATACAGCATAACCATAGACAATTTTGTATCTGTGCTTTTCTTCTTCCACTTTTTAATCTTTTTGATTCTCACACATGGATCACAGTTATATTCTAATAATTAGATTAGATTAGATTCAACTTTATTGTCATTGCACATAGTTACAAGGCAACGAAATGCAGTTAGCATCTAACCAGAAGTGCAAATTAGCAGTGCAATATAAACATATATACAGATCTATAAAACTTACATGATAAAAGTAAGGTCTATGTATAAATTGTATTACAGAAAGAATATATATATATGAATATACAGTGTAAAGTGAGCAAAGATGGATAAATTAATGTACAGAATAATTGTAAATCTACAGATATGTCTAATTATAAATATGTGGAATAAAGATATACAGAAACTATATATAGGTGAATTTACATTATGTGCAATAGTATGAATATACATATGAATAAATATGAGTAATTTAGCCGCTGGATGGAAATGCAGAGTATACCTATACACACATCTACATATATGAATATACAGTGTAAAGTGAGCAAAGATGGATAAATTAATGTACAGAATAATTGTAAATCTACAGATATGTCTAATTATAAATATGTGGAATAAAGATATACAGAAACTATATATAGGTGAATTTACATTATGTGCAATAGTATGAATATACATATGAATAAATATGAGTAATTTAGCCGCTGGATGGAAATGCAGAGTATACCTATACACACATCTACATATATGAATATACACATTTTAGTATACAGTCCATGTGCAGACTGTACAAATGTAATGAACCAGAATTACCCAGATTAGGAGTGTGTTTTATACAGGTCACTGAAGACAAACATTACAGAAAAATTAAGGTTTACTCTGTTTTTCAAGACATGCATTGAGTCTTGAAGTATGCACAAAAGTAGCTTCTGATCCTAAAATGAGAAAGCAAAATATTTTAGCAAATTTTTAATATACAACAGATACTGTAACAACAGTCAAGCTAAATCACAAAACATGTTGTTAGTCATTAGGGTTAACTTTTACATTCCATTACTGTTGTGCTGAAACACAGATTCGCTGGTAATGCTGGAAATATATAATATGCTTATAATATAATATGCTGCTTTTGTCCTGTGGAAATTTATGAAATTATCTTCGTTATCAAATTTGCACTGACTGAAGCCTTCTTAATTACATAAGAGCACTTTATGATCAGATTGTTTATGACAACAGTTTTGTTCACGTCTGTCTTTCATAAAGTACCTTTAAAACTGAGCAGTATTTTAGTACTTTACTGGATCTTGATGCTTCTCTACTAGAGCAAGTATAGACAGGGAACAAGCACAATAATATCCATCATGTCATTGTAGTGGCATTCAACAATATGGGTAAAAGTGCCTTTTGTGCATTGGAAAGAAATTCACATCCACCCATCATGAACATGGAAGTTATGGCTATATTGTGTATATTGTGCTTCCTTGTCTATGGAAGATTGATTGTATAAAATGCGTCTTTAAAGAAAACCCATTTAAAAGGTCAAACCTATAAAATAATCACATTATAAATTAATTGGTGCTGAAAGTACCGAAGGCGGCACGGTGGTGTAGTGGTTAGCACTGTTGCCTTGCACCACCAGGGTCCGGGTTCGATCCCCGGCCAGGCTCGATTCCCGTCTCTGTGTGCATGGAGTTTGCATGTTCTCCCCGTGCTTGGTGGGATCCTCTGGGTACTCCGGTTTCCTCCCACAGTCCAAAGACATGTAGGTTAGGCTAATTGGTGTTCCCAAATTGCCCATAGAGTGTGTGTGTATGTGTCTGTGCCCTGTGATGGATTGGCACCCTGTCCAGGGTGTAACCTGCCATGTGCCCTAAGTCTCCTGGGATAGGCTTCAGGCTCCCGTGACCCTGAATACAGGATTAAGCAGTATAGATGATGAGTGAGTGAAAGTACACTCGTAAGTGCATTTTAAACAATGTACAGTGGCATCTGTTGAATTTTGGAATGAACTAAAATTTTTGCATGTTACCGTAATGAAGGTGTGCGATCATGTTTATTAAGTAGATTTCAATGGCGCACTCAAAAGTGCGTACTAAAACATGTACAGCGCCATCTGTTGAAATATGAGATGAACTAATGATTTTTTTCAAGGTCGAATTTTTTATTAAGATCATTTTACATTTAAATTTCAAATGGGCCGATTGAGATGAAACAAAGCCAATGTGGTATCTCGAGCTAGTCCAAAGAAATCCCCATTAAAAATTGTTTAGTGAATTTTACGTGATGTGCGCACAAACCAATAGACAAAAAAAAAAAAAAAACATCTTGATGTGTTCTATTACTCATTATATGTACCACTGATTATTTTTTTTTTTTTTGCAAATATCATTAATGTACAGACACGCCAACTTTTCAGAACCCAGAAACCACCAAGGCACAGACCTACCATGATGTGGAACACAATGGAATTTTACATAGATGAAAAGGCTGCTGTCCAAAAATTAAGCCCTTGCTTCAAAATCAAAAAAAAAATAAAATAAATAAATCCACACCGTCAAGGTCTACTAAAGTTTTCATCTAACCACATGGAAAAAAGAAGTTTTGACCAAAGAAGACATTTGGAAGGAATGTCTTGACAACAATTATGTTTGGGGAAGTAGAATTGTGGAATTTAACCTTACAAACACTGTACTAACTCCTAACCCCACTAAAGTGGTAGCATTATACTAAGGGACATTCAGATCCTGCACCACATTATTTGTGCTGTACAGGTATGTATATGTTTGACGCTGAAGTTGAAACTTATTCATCAAATGTTTGGAGTACAATCATTCTGCCTCAGAAAAGTAGCAGCTCAAACAATCACTGCAATCCCAATATTGCCATGACATTCATGTTAATGATAAGTGTATGTGTATGTAAAATTCTGAACGCAAGTCTAGGTCCTTGAAGGTCTCCCCTAAGAGGAAGCTTTCTTCCACATTTTAAGCATGCAAAAGAATAAGAGCTCATAGTGTTAAAGTAAATTACATTAAGTAAACCTAATATTTAGTTACATATGCCTTGCTTGCAATATCTAAATCAAGATGCCAAACCAGTAACATCACCAAACTGTCATGCTTTTGAGCTTTTCCAAATATCTTTCGAATTGTTGTTTTTGTTGGGATTTGTTACATCAGTCTCCACTTTAGGAAGTGAAATTGATGTTCACTTGGCTTAAGGTTTAGTGATTGACCTGACCAGTTTCACTTATTTTCCCCTGATGAATTCCTTTGTTGTGCTGGCAGTGTGTTTTGGGTGATTATCTCACTGCATGATTAAGTTCCTTACAATTAGATTGGATCAATTTCTCTGTAAAATGCCAGAGAATAATTCTGCAGACTTCTGGATTTTTTTTTTCTTCTGCTTCCATCATCACTGAGAAAGAATTTTGAGTCTGGTTCAGAAGGAGCCATGCAAGCCCAAGCTATGAAACTACCTCTACCATGTTTGTCCAATGAGCTTATATTTGGACCAAGGGAAGGCTTTTCACAATTTGGCATTTGCTTTATGTGGTTAATCTTGGTTCCAGAAATGTTGTGTCTTATCTTTATATTTCTTTGAAAATTTTATCCTTGCCTCTAGATTTTTACTACTGATGAATGGTTTGCATTTTGTGCTATGGACTTTATATTTCTGAACTCAAGGTGTTTTTCGTACAGTGGATTGTGATACCTTTACCTGTAGTCTGTGGAGGATGTTGTCTATGTGACCGACTTTTTTTTCCCTAAAAATTGTTGTGTCTTGTTGTGATACTTCCTATCTTTGAAAGGACTTGCCCTTTTTCCCCATAAACGCTCTCCTTCATGGTCTTTCTTTTTTTTCTTTCTTTCTTTTTTTTTTTTTTTTACAAGACTACAAATGTAGTCTTCACAGACAAAGCCAGGGTTTCAAATAAAAGTTGTCATATTCTAAGTCGTTGAATATATCTCAATGGAAATATTATAAAATGAAAGATGAACGTCTGATCTACTGTAATAGGTCATCTTCATGTTTCAACCTAAAACTGTGCATGTGCATATGACTTTTTGAGGACCTGCATAACAATATCTTAAATAACCACAACATGTGCAGGGTGGCAGAGTTAATTTAAAAAAATATTGTGTCAGGTACAAACAGAAATACCTACCAGAGTGGGCAGGTGGGAAACATCTCATATGCAACCCTATTATTGTATACAGATTACTGGCCCACATTCAGCATTGTATCCGGTTCAGCATTAGTTTACCTGTCTTGCTGTTTAAAGAGAAAAAAAAAACTCAACTTTTTTGAATTCATTTCAGTTTTGCTTTATTTTTGATTTATTCTTCTCGATCTGTTATGGCATTTCCTAACTGTCTGGCATTTTCCAGGGTTCTCCATCTCAGAGACCCCACAAAAATAAAATGTCCCTCTAGCCTTTACCTTTGAACCAGCCTTGCAGCTTGTGTTTGTCATCTTATCATGCCTACCACGTTTAAGTTCTCAGGCAGTAGATCCTGCAAGAATTCCCGGGTTATGCAAAATTCATCACCGAATCTTCATCTTTATCTCAAACAATCTAATTGTTCTCTCAATAACTGTAATTACCAAGGAATTACATTCATTCAATATGTTTTTCCTAATAGTTTGCTTGCATTTTTTCCCCTTTGGTGTTCAAAGCATTCAATATTTTGGGACATTTCTAAGTCAACTATAAATCAGAGCCGCTAAAATGCGGCATATCATTTGTTGGGCAGCTAGATGTAAATGAGATAATTATGCAGCACACACATATAAATGCACTTAAACATAGCCTCACAGAAAATGAGATGTATTCAGTGGACATAAGTCATCTCCAAACAGGCAGTGAGTCATTTTAAATTCTTATCTCATGCTTATATTAAGCAACTGCTGTTTTTTTTTATGTTGTTGTTTTGTGAAGTCTTCAGGCCTACAGTACATTTCAAACATGTTTTTGTAAAATGCAATACCTAATTCTTGACTTGTGCATTATACATGTTGAACAAGCACAACTCATTATAAAGGCTACAATCCCAACAGAAGGAAAAACAGAATTACAACCATGATAAAATAGCCTATATCCCATATAATCATTACTTCATCCCAGTAATTTTGTGGAGTATATCCTGGAACATTGTAACTGGAACACCCATCTATCCTAAGGCATTCACACCTATGGACACTTTAATGTAGCCAGTACACCAATGGGCAAGTTTTGGGAAGTCGTAGAAACTGATGGTAACACATGAAATCACAAGAAAACGTGTGAAACTTGAATCAGATCTGAACTGGATACACTGGAGCTGTGAGGTGGCAATGTTACCGACCATGCCACTTTGTCACTTCAACCAATTTTCCAGTGATTTATATGACAGCTGTCATAAGCATGTGAATGACGCTTATGATAGAGTTGCAAGGGCAAACATAATACAATAATCATAATTTCTTAACCAACATACAAGAGTGTTCAAAATTTGAAACAATGCACACAAAAGAGGAAAAAATTGAAGGAAAAATAAGCGAGGATGGGAGTGCTGGTACGACATAAAAGCACCATCCGTTAAATCTCAGCCAATTACCAATTACCCAGCAAGGGGTGCAGGTGTGCGGGGACAGGGGAAGGTTGGAAAGGGTGGCCTCTGTGGCTTTGAAATGACTCTCATTAGTCTTGTGTGCAGGTCAATAGGAAAAGGTCCTCTCCAGCAGATGAGGTGAGCGTTTCATAGTGAAAATCTCCTGGCATGCTCTCAACCGACTGCAAGGCTAGGATTAGATGTGGAAAACTATGGACACTATGGGAAAAAATCACACTACAGCTCTCTCTTTTTTTACTTAAATTCTTTTATATTCCTTTATTTATTTCATTTTAATTTTGAGGGTTTTTATTGCATGGTTCCTTTTCATTACAAGGGTTTTAAAAAATTGTTTTGGTTATATCATTGTGTAAATTAGCACAACACTATAACTCTGCCTTCCACACTTTTGTCACAATAGATTAATCTTCCTGCAGTTGTATTTATGGTCATTTAAATCTGTAATTTATGACTAATATGTTAGTTGAGTTTGAGTTGATTGTTGTATTTTTTAGGCACATTAAGCAACACATACCTGTAGGTCATTTATGATGGAGTCACTGCAATGGTAGTACCGGACAGTAAACATCCTTTTTCTTGGCTTTAACACACTCCAATAATCCACTGAATGAATTTAGTTCACATGGCAAAAAATAAGCTCTGAAGTTGGCTTTTCAGGAGGTGTTGACATTTGCCTTAAAATGCAGCCACGCTGTATGGTGTTTTTCTAACCCTAACCCTAACCCTAACCCTAAAACTCGGAAGATCACAGCTTCTATAAGAAGAATGATATCGACTTTCATATTAAATGATTTGTTACAGACAACATTGTCTGCCTGAGAAAAACAAAATGAGTAAAAGTCCAAAATGAGTGTTTATTGTGTTTTGATGTCTAACATCAGATGTTTATGCATATCTTGATTATACCACTTATACCTCATAGTGATACCTCGCTTCCCATTGTACAAATATATATCTTTACTATTTTATAAGGAACACCATAATAGCATTGGATAGGTCTCAGCTTTATTTTCAGAGCTGCCTCAATTTCTCTTTCCATGGATACCACATGGGGTTTAGAGACATACCTTTTCACAGTCATATTGTTTTGCCATAAGTTATTTAGGTTATAAATGTAGATGTAGACAGGGTATTTTAGGAAGAAATTCAAAGTAAATTCCCATATATTTTATCTATATTAAACTGTATATACGGTAGAAAATGTAAAAAATCCATGTGGCGGGTTTTCCAAGGCTGCCACAGTGCACCAGTGCTCATACAAAATTATTTGCTTGATGCAACTGAATATACATTTTTAACATGCCTTATGAAGAACATACCATACACAAAGCATCTAAAATACATGTATCTCAAAAATCTATAAAGAATATAGAAATGTCCAACATCTCTAAAGTGTGGTAATTTATGCACTCAATACTGGGGCTCCTTCAGCAGGAATTACTGAATCAATGCGCCATGGCATGGAGGCAATTATGGCTCCATGGCTTGTGGCATTGTTGAGGTATTACTGAAGACCAGGGTGCATTGATAGCAGCCTTCAGCCTGTCTGCATTGTTGGCTCGGGTGTTTCTCCTGACAATAGTCCATAGATTCTCTATGGAATTCAGGTCAAGCAAGTTGGCTCGCCAATTAAGCACAGTAATATCATGGTCAGACAACAAGTTAGTGGTAGTTTTGGCTAAGTCCAGGTTAAGTCCTGGAATAAGAAATATGCAACTCTATAAAGGTCTGCATGAAATGCTCTAAAATCTGCTGGTAGATGGCATACCAGAGAGAATCTATGGGATATTGTGAATAGGAAGATGAGAAACACCAAACCCAACAATGTCAATGAGGTGAAGGCTACTATTAAAGCAACTTGGGATTAAATAACTTTTCCTACCCCACTTTTACCTTCCAGTCACATATAGTTGGGAGTCAATGGAATTCAAACAACTTTGAGTTGGGTTTAGGTTTTTGCACTCTTCTGCCTCTAAAATAAAATAAAATAAAATAAAGGAGTTTTGCCAATCAAGTGTAGTAATTTGTTTTTCAGTTCAGGCCTAACAGAGTTGCTGACAAGACACTCGCAACTCGCTCAGTCACGCATTCGAATTGTGTGTGCAGTCGGAACGTTGCAATCCCGTGGTATTTCAGTGTATGTAATCATATTGCTGTTGTAGTATTGATAGTGCACCAAAGTTAATCACTCCAAATAAAAACCATGGTTTGATGCCCAAGCAGTTCAAGTCCCTGCATTCTCAGGGATGGCCCCAAGCCTTGATTGTGTCCTGTCTCATATAGTGTGTTGTTTGGAAAAGTTTGCATATCTGGGTTTGACTATCCACTGTGTCAAACATGTGTGTTAGCACATCCACAGCCATATTGTAACAAGTATAATTAAAGATGTTTTTCTTTAACAGACACAGGTATAATTATAATTTATATTGTATTTACAATTTCAATATACCTAGTACAAAATTAAATGTTTCAAATAGCAACCTTCAAATATGGTACTCATTATTATGGTGGCAAGTACACTGTTGTAAAAAGATTTAATATACTGTTAAGTTTAAAATTAATTAAAGGAATAATTATTTCTTGAGGTGTCTGCTGTACCTCGAAACACTTACAGACTTTGGGAGAGCCATAGTCAAACACACACACACACACACACACACACACACACACACACACACACACACACACACACACACACACACACACACACACACAATGGATGTCAGGAAGTTCTTTGTTTATTATCAGCAAAAAGAGCATATTAAAGCCTTCTGGCCAGGCACACTGCATTCTACACCTCAAAATAATTAAATTCATTATCATGTAAGTCATATGGAGACAGACAAAAAATATATGAAATGTTTTCTTTATTTTAGCTTTAAGCTTTCAGTGATTTGGCCCCTGAAGTTGCAGCTCATTTATTTTCTTCATCTTTTATTGCTGGGTCAAAGTTAGAAATACAAAATAGCTGGAAAGTTATTCAGAGCATTTTGTGTTTGAATCATAGCCCGTGGAGCAATTTCTTGGAGACGGTTATATTCGGTTTACACTTGGCTGGTTAATTCTCCATTTTTAAAAAGTCTTTTGTGACAGCCCTGCCATTGACCTGCTTTTTCAGATAATGGTCATCTGAACCAAATGGGTCCATTTAGCTTCAATAATAGACACTGAAATGGTCCCATTCTCTCGCTCTCTCACACACTTATATACACACACAGAAGGACAGGTTGAGGTGTGAGTGAGAGGCACAGTTCAGACAGGGCTAATGTAATTAATGAGGCTCACTGGGTCAGACTGGCATGAGACAACTACAGCTGCAGAATGTGGCCCTATGCTATCAATTCACATGACAGGCTCTCCCTGAACCTGCAAAAGGTCAAGGCACCTGGACTTGAGGCTAGGGACATAAATAACATTGTTATACGGCACTGAGTGTTCACAAAGGAGATTGTTTTCGAAGTAGGATACATTTAAGTGCTTTGTCAGTTCCTCAATAATTGATCATTTCTATTTTTTATTGAAGGAGCTGGATCACAATCAATAAGATTTCCAATTAGTTTTTAGTACCTTAATCAAATATAATAAAACTGTAATTAGTTCAGTGAAATGAAATACAGCCAAAAGTAGTGAGAAACGCTGTTCAATTCAAACGATTTCAGAAAATATAGTTGCCAGTAAATTTAAGTGCCAATATATTTGGCTGGAATTGTATGTAAACATCCAAATGATGTCAACTACTCTGAGCTTGCTTTGTTGTTTGAATTGTTATTCAGCAGGCAATGCCACATACAGAATACATAACCCAAATAAATATGCTTCTTGGTCACAAAAATAGAACTGCCATGAAGCACACATTAACTAATGTTGTGCTCCAACACCCCATAGTGCTGCTTTTGACACCTCTTGACCCAGAGTAGGCCATGGCATTTAGAGTAGGTGTTTATTCTGAGGCAGCATTGCCTCAAGAGATCCAGACTGCAGAACGCTGTACATTTCCATCACACTCTTTCAAATTAATATTGGTCATGTTCACTGCCTGGCCAAAAAAAAAAAAGTCTAACTCTAATATTATACCTACCTTTAGCTTTTATTACAGTGTACAATGTGGTGGCCAATCAGTGTTCGAAAATTATTCCTCATGCTCCCAGAACCATTATTTTATAGTCTAAGTCCTGAAATATGCCTGTGCCATAAGGAAAGAAAAAAACTCAGTAACGTGACACCCTGGTCATTCAGTACATTCAGGTAATCAGCTGATTTCCTTTGAATGCCATATAACATTGCTGGACTGGCCGTGACACACAGAAGCACCCCCAGATCATAACATTGCCTCCAGAGTCGTGTACAAAAGGCCAGAGGTGGAAAAAGTACTCAAATGTTGTACTCAAGTAAAAGTACTGTTACTTCAGTGAAATTTTACTGAAGTACAAGTAAAGTTGCCATTATAAAAATCTACTCAAGTAAAAAGTAGCTCATAAAAAATTTTACTCAGAGTAAAAGTTATCAAGTTACTTTTTTTTTTTTTTTTAACAGCAGGGGTGGGATGAGGCATTCTAGCGTAGTTCAAAAAAGACGAGCAGATATCAATCTCAAACTAGTTGTTTTTAACTGAAGGAACACCTTTGCATCATAAAGCTGTTGTCTTTCTTGTGCTTGAAAATCAAAGCGGTCACTTAAATATGGCGTTACGTCCCAGTCTAGGGTTGGGCCTAGGTTTGTATTGCTTTACAAAACACACAACAGGAGGAGGATCAGATTCAGGGTGGACCCAGGCCAAAATAATAAACTAAATGGTATTTATATTTAGTAGCTAGATTACCTGCAAAAAAATGACTCCCTAAACCAGAAACAGTGAATAAATTCAATCTTCCCAAAATGAATGGCAGCCACGCCCCTACTACTGGTGAGTGCACAAACATACAGTGAAATTATCTACAAATATATACAAAGACCAACCAAAGCAATAATCAAAGTCAATGGGAGGCAAAAAGTAAAAACCAGAAAACACAACCAAATATCAAAACACCACAATCACAATCTCTTGCCTCTTTCCTTCGTACGTATACATGGTCGCGCTGGTTGATGACATCACTCTCAGGGCGGAAGCGACTGTGTGGAAGGTCAGGTGTGGTCAAACCTGGAGTGGAGTCTGGAGCGGCGCGCGACCAGGACACGATACACACACGCAAGTGCAACGAAACATTTATACAAAGCATAATAATTGGATTATTTTTGCATTTTCATTCATTTGTTTTACTCAGTAGTGAATATGATTTAAAACGTAACGAATTATAATACTTCAAACAAAACATACTTAAGTAAAAGTAAAATTACAGATTTTAAAAACTACTTTAAAAAGTAGAAGTACACAAAAAAAACTAACATGAGTAAATGTAATTCGTTACTTTCCACCTCTGCAAAAGGCATGATGGGTTCATTGCTTTATATGCTTCCCTTCTTACCCTGACACTCCCATCGCTTTGGAATAGCATCAATCTGGAGTTGTCAGATCACACAAACTTTTTCCATTGCTTTAAACTCACTAGCAACTTGAAGCCTTTTATCCAATCTCACTAACAAGCTGCTTACTTATGGCTACCTATCTGTTTATAATGCAACTTTTTTGTCTGATTGTCTGATTATGTGGAGTTTGCATGTAGACCCCATGCTTGTTGAGAGATGCATGTACTATGGTTTCCTCCACTGTCCATTTTTGTGTGTGTGAGAGAGAGAGAGACAGAGAGAGATTGTCCCCTAAAATATATTGGCACCCTGTCTACTGCCTCAAGTCCTCTGGGATAGGCTTTTGGCTCCTCCATGACTTTGTATAGGAAAATGGTGAGTGGTATGGAAAATTGTGAGTAAGCATCACCAAGCAATTACATGTCATATATTCTCCAGTTTTTTTCTGACTATGTTTTTTCCATGTTCATGGATTAACACTATCCTTCCGGATTTTAGCAATGTGTTTGAGTTTTATTATTATTATTATTATTATTATTATTATTATTATTATTATTTACCTGATGTAGACCAATAATTTGACTTGTCTAAGTGGATTTTTTTTAGGTTAAGTGGATTTTTTTCAGTGTTTGTTAAGCATTTGGGCAATCGTAAACTGCTTTTTTTTTTTTTTTTTTTTTTTAAATAAAGATAAACTCAACTCTTCTCATACAGGTTATGTTAATCCAAAAAAAAAAAAACTAGTTTTCTATAAGATTAGCAGTTTACTATAACTATAAGATTTTTTTCAGTGTAAGTTAAGCATTAGGGCATTGGTAAACAGCTTTTTTTTATTTTTTTTTTGGATTACTGTAAGTTAAACTCACCCCTACTTATAGGAGTTATGTTTTTGTGAATTATAACAAGCTTACTGTCATAGGTAGTGGTCATTCAATAGATAATAAGCTGATATCAAGCATTCAGCATCATCCAATCTGACTGCATGCACAGCCAATTAACAAGAGTGCTTAAGCTGCCCGTTTTGTCCATCCAGGCTGGGCGCCAGTTGTATTTATGCTAAAAAAAAAATGTGTTTCATAAAAAATAACCTAGCAGCTTTCTTAATTAATATAAAAAAAGAACTGGCATCATATTAGCCTTTCTACTTGACATCAAACACATATAAACAGGCGGCCACTAATCGTGAAGCCATACATTATTATGAGTATGGAGAATATGCACAGTAATAAAAGGCTAAATTTGTGATGAATTACAACAGAATTTGAATGTATTTGAATAATTTTAAAATACGATTAAATATTTATCCTTCATATTTAAATTAACAACAAATGTGTTTGGTTAACCAATAGCATTATATAAAACAAGTTTTTCTCAAGCTGTGAAAATGCATGCTATCATCCTGTTTCAAGAACAATCACTATCCATTAGCATCTCACTTCATGACTGTAGGCTGATATGGTGAAACTATACAGTAGACTCATACTATATACATTTTTGAGTGCGCTGTTACAATGCTTGTTTGAGGTTATCTTATCATTTATTTATTTAACTTTATTTAAAACCTTCTTACAAATATAGACTAGCTTGCTAATTTGTGTTCGAGTGTGATTATAGAGCTGACTGTACAAATGCAAACAAAAAGGATCTGTTGGTGTTTTTTTTTTTTAATCAGCTTCCTTAACTTAATAATCAGGTAGTTATATAGGCATAATCATTTAAACTATAAGATTTTGTGGTTTTAGACTAATTTTGCCATGTTATACTAAACCTACAGTTCTTTTACATAGTTTTTGATGCTATTTTATTCAACATTTTATTTTTTTTGCTCATGAGCTCAGTAAAGCATGTAATTTCAGTAAAGCCTGGATTTTACTTCAGTTTCTTCTAAATATGATAGAACAGTACAGATCAGGACTATGTGTACATTTCTGTGTGAATGTGCATTGGGTTTTTTTCTTGTGGGGATTTGCACTACCCCACTTAAACTAAAGTTTTTATGATATTTTTCCCTACTGGCTTCCTGTTTCACAGTATCTTAGCAATTGCTCGCGAGTGTATCGTTTGTATTTATTTTGTTTAGTGTTATTTAGCAGCTTTTATTACCATTTTGTAAAAACAGTAACATACTGTCATATAATGTAAAGTCACAGTTATACTCCTGTCATATGCTGTAATCCAATATACCCTAAAATGATAAATAACAGTAAAATGGTGTTCTCATTCTATAGTTCTCATTCTACATTCTTTCATTTTACAGCAAAGTACTTTGACCAGCCTGTAAAGGTCAAACACTCTAATATTTCATTGTACTGTTTTGATAAGCTCATACACTGTCACAACATTTATTTCAGTCTAAAGTATCATAAATTCTTCTCCACGATCTTGTATTAATGATAGGAGAGTCGGACCACTGCTTAAAGTGTTCTCCAGCACAACCCAGAGATTGTCAATGGGCTTAAACTTTGGACTCTGTGATGGCCAATCCATGTGTGAAAATGATGTCTCAATGCTCCCCGAACCACTCTTTCACTATTTGAACCTGGCATGTGTTCGTGCCATCAGGATAGAAATAAATCAATTGATGAAAAAAAAAAAATCTGGTCAGTCAGTATATTTTGGTCATCAGCTGACCTAATTTTTTTGGGCAAATAAAATGGCTGAACATAGGCCTGACCAATAGGCTTGAGCAGGAGGCACTAGGCATTAGTCAATAATTTGACCCTTAAACAGAGAAGCCTCTTTGACATGACCACAGGATATGTCTTCTGACACGGTTGTTTAGGAAATCAGAAGCTACTCTCTGCATTAGTTTGGCTTAAATAACTTGTTGCCAGCTCAACCATATTAATCATCGCAGTAATTACCTATTAATGATTTGCTTAGTTAAATCCAGTCCAGGTCAAAGTATATCAACATATCTGATATGCTGGCCATTCATTCATCATTCATCTATTTTCAGGAATCACTTTTTCAGTGGATAGAGCTGGCACTTATTCTAGGAAGACTCAGTGTCAGGTGAAAAAAGTTGGTGTTGTTTTTTTTTTTTTGTCATATTCTTCTATGTAAAGGAACAGATGTTTAAAACAGTAAACCTGAAATGTAATTCTCACTGAAAATCTACAGTAGCTTAATGTCTGTTAATGGTACTTCTGCCATCTCTGGTTGTGACTGATGTCATGGTAGTCACATGTCTGCAGCTGTTCGATGTTAAGCATTACCTGAAGCAACACTTAACAGGCAATCTATCAACCATCAAAAGTCACATTTTCTATTCTGTGTTAAACGCAGACATTTACAACAATAAATCACCTGTCTAGCTAGTCTAGATCACTCAGCTAGCTAATTGCTAGGTAAGATGTTGAGCTGTGATATGACAATATCTCCAAAGATTTTGACTCACTTCCCTTACTGATGATTTATTATTCTTCACTGGTCTAGGAATGATCATCTGTCTCAACTGTCTTTGTTTCAGACGAGCATCTGGCAAATAAGTGTAGACTTTTGGCAAGAAACTGCTTATTTTAATTGAGTCTCAAAAATGTTTTTGTACTCTGTAAAAGCGATAAAAAAATATATGTAATAAAAAATCTTAAGTAAAAGTACTGTGATTTAATTATACTTAAATCAGTAAAACAGTACACATATAGTTTAGCCCATACAACTTTCTTTATCACTGAAGGGTGTTGTAAGAACAACAACAAAAAAAATTGCATGGAGCTAACAGCTCTCAGTAAGTATATTGTACCAGTTTTGACTGTAAGGTGCAATTGAATTATACAAATGGGGGAAATGGTGATAGGGCAGTTCAACAGTATAATTTACAGTGGAAATTAAAATGCAGCAAGATATAAGGAAACAATAGGATTTGTTGCAAATGATGATGGGAATAATGCAATACTGAATGCAGTTTTCACAATGCAGAAAGCAGCTATCTCTTAAAAAAAAATACTGAGAAACAATTTCATTGGCCATTAAAGTGAACAGGAGCACAGAAAGTGCTCACTCCAGGAAGAGGAAACATGCTGATAGAGGAACAAGGCAGCTTTCATATTGCTAGGGAGACTGATGCTTCCTCCTAATGTTTGCTTTTTCAAGGCTCTGTGAGGGCAGGAAAAAAAGAAACTGGAAAAATTCTATCCATCATGAAGAAGTTTTAGTCTCCCAGCTTTCCCAGTTCCAAAGATATATGAGCTGCCCCAGAGCCAAGTGCATCCTTCCAAAAGAACATTTTAAATCAATTTTCAACAAAGAGGTTGTGTATTCCATTCAGACAGATACAGTGTTATGTAAAACTATAAAGAATGAAAGAGAAATAAATGAAATAAAATATGATGAAGTAAAAGCAGAGTGCACCTGTACAAAGGAAGGAGTGTTAAAAAATAAATCTGTAAATAAAAAATTGCAAAGAATGTAGAAAATTAGGGAAAAAGATACAATGTGGGAAAAGAGAGAAAGTGAGAGACATTAGAGCAGTTCTGGTTACACTCACTATGAAAGCCACAACAGAGCTGAGTGTGACTGAGTTGGTGTCAGTGCCAGGACCCTGTGCCAAATGCACGCATATATTGTACGGAGAGAGGGAGAGAGATGTGAGTGACAAAAAAAATCACACAAACTTCATGAGTCACAAGTGAAATTTCCACATATGGTTATTATGCACTTCACATGTTTCACACATTTTCACATGTTGTGCGCTTTTTATGTTGCATCATGAACTTCCCCACATGATTATTTATCAGCGCAACATGACTTTTTGGTTACTAAAACATTGCGGCAACATTCATTTGGCAATATTATCTACATTAGAACACCATTGATATTAGGTTGTTATTGAAAGTTACTTTGGTGAAATGACATCTGACCATCCAAGAAATTACATCTGACTATCAAACAAATGAGCTGAACATAAGCTTGCAAAGACTTCAAAACATTTTTGTATGCAGTGACAGTTCTAGTGTGTATGGTGACCTGGACAAACTCTCCTTTTAATCACCAAAAATAAACACTTTTTGTCTTAGATTATTCAGACATTCGAAACACCACAAGTAAAAAGCATAGTGTCAAACCTCACTGCTCGCATCCAGGAACTCCAGCAAGAGGGCGCTCAAGCAGGTTCTGCCCACCTCTCCTTCCGTCACGAGCATGAACCCCACTGCAACAACCCACCTCCCTATGATGGGGACCCCAACTCCTGCCGAGCCTTCCTGACACAATGTTCAGTAGTGTTCGCTCTCCAGCCATGCAGGTTTACGGTAGAAGAGACAGGGGTGGCATTTGTCTTGACTCTCCTTACGGGAAAAGCTTGTGAGTGGGGAACTTTTGTCTGGGAGTCCAGGGCCAAATGCTGTGACTCATTTAACGATCTTCGGCAGAAAATGATGAGGCTTTTTGCCCGGACAGGAGGCAGCGGACAAGCTTGCACGGCTTCGTCAGGGAGGTCATTCAGTCACGGAGTTTGCCATCCAGTTTAAGACCTTAGCAACCTTCTGTGACTGTCAGTCAATGTTCCAGGCCGGGCTCGAGGAGGACATACAGGACGAGCTAGCCACTCACAACTTGCCACACAACCTTGAAGATCTCATCAACCTGGCACTCCACATCGAGGCTAGTCTCTGTCGTCGGCACCAGCGCCGGATGGTCCACTCCTCTAGCCACGTGGAGGGTTCCCACTCTCCCTCGGTGACCGTTGACCTTTCTCACAATCCCCCTCCTCTTGCACCCTTTTATCTGTATTGGTCCAGTACAGAGAAATGTCAGCGTCGCGCTCGGCCTTGATCGATTCAGAGGCTGAGGGTAATTTAATGGACAGCTTGATGGTTGCACAGCCATCCCTTTGCCTGAACCTATCCCTGCCAGATCCCTAAATGGGACCTTAATTACTACTGTCTCTCATCAGACACCCAAGGTTAGCCTAGTGGTCTCAGGCAATCACCGTGAAGAAACCACGTTGTACCTTCTGGACTCACCTAGTGTTCCCTTAGTTTTGGTACAACATGGCCCTCATTTTGATTGGTCTGGAGATTCTGTTTTGTCTTGGAGCCAAAATTGTCTTGCCTCTTGTCTTGGTACTGCTCCTTTTTCTGGTTCTGTCTGTCCTGTGTTGCAGGTGGAGGTTGCTGGTCTGTCTGGGGTTCCGGCAGAGTACCATGACCTGCATCTGGTGTTCAGCAAGTCCTGGGCTATGTCCTTGCCTCCTAACCGCCCTTACGACTGTGCTATTGAGCTCCTCCCAGGCACTTCTCCACCCAAGGGTCATTTATATTCCCTTTTAGGTCCGGAGACAGAAGCCATGGACACATATATTAACGAGTCCCTCAAAGCCGGCCTCATCCGTCCCTCCTCCTCTTCTGTGGGTGCGGGGGTCTTCTTTGTCAAGAAGAGGGATGGCTCCCTGCGTCCTTGTATTGATTATCGTGGGTTGAATGACATTACTGTTAAGAACAGGTACCTTCTACCTCTTATGTCAGCTTTTGAACTCTTGCAGGGAGCCAAGGTCTTCACCAAGCTTGACCTGCGCAATGCGTACCACCTTATCCGCATTCGGAGGGAGATGAGTGGACCCACGGGACACTTTGAATACCAGGTCCTTCCGATTGGTCTGACCAATGCCCCTGCTGTCTTCCAGGCCCTGGTCAATGATGTGCTGAGAGACATGGTAAATCAATTTGTCTTTGTGTACCTAGATGACATCCTGATATTTTCTCCCTCTTTGCAGGTACACACTCGGCATGTTCTCCAGGTGTTGCAACGGCTTTTGGAGAACCAACTATTCATGAAACAAACTATTCCATGCAAGGTCAGTTTTGTTCTTGGGGTTTGTGATTTCGGCGGGTGAGATCATAGCCGACCCTGCTAAAATAAGGGCGGTAGCTGAGTAGATTTTATTGGTGCTTCATCCGGAACTTCAGTCAGCTGGTTGCACCCTTAACAGCGCTCACCTCTCCAAAGGTACTGTTTAAATGGGGTAATGAGGCCCAGGAGACCTTTGATAAATTAAAGTCCCAGTTTGTCTCTGCTTCTGTCTTGTCTACTCCAGGTCCTGAAAGACAGTTTATTGTTGAGGTGGATGCTTCCGATGTTAGAGTAGGTGGGGTCCTGTCACAATGCCCTCTTCAGGATGGGAAGGTACATCTTTGCGCCTTCTTTTCCCACCGCCTGAGCCCCACTGAGCGGAACTATGACATAGGTAATCGGGAGTTGTTGGCAGTCAGACTGGCTTTGGGTGAGTGGCATCACTGGCTGGAGGATGCAGTCCAACCATTCGTGGTCTGGACCAACCACAAAAATTTAGAGTACATCAATTTGGCCAGGAGACTAAATTCTAGACTGGCCCACTGGTCCCTTTTCTTTAGCCATTTTAACTTTACCCTCTCCTACAGGCCTGGGTCTAAAAACACAAAGCTGGACTCCATTTCTCGCCTGTTTGAGACCACCGAGAGGGATGTTTCTATTGACACCATCCAAAGGTGTGGTGGTGGCCGCCCTCTTATGGGATGTCGAGAGGGAGGTTCAGGAGGCCCTGCATAAGTGCCATATACCCAGAGGAGTTCCAGCGGGCAAGTTGCATGTCCCCTTGACACTGCGCTCTTAATTCTAAAAAGTTCAGAGATCACTGGCCTCCATCCATTAGTGATTTTGGTGGCCCTCCTTGACCAGGGAAGCATGCTCAGTTTGCGCCCAGAACAAGAGTACATCCCATCCCCACACGCCCATGGTCAAATCTGGCACGTGATTTTGTCACTGGCCTCGCCGAGTCGAGAAGTGCGTTACACTGTCGTTCTCACGGTGGTGGACCGCTTCTCCAAAGCAGCCCACTTCATCCCTCTCCCCAAGCTCCCCTCTGCCAAAAAGACTGCTCAAGTAGTGGTTGACCAAGTATTCCGGATTCATGGTCTTCCAGTTGACGTGGTCTCCGATACGGGTCCACAGTTCATTTCTCGGTTTTGGAAGGAATTCTGCAGACAGATCGGGGCATCAACGAGTCTGTCATCTGGATTTCATCCCCAGACAAATGGGCAGTCTGAGATTTGGCTTTTGTTCAACATTGTCGGCGCACCTGGAGAAAAGCTAAGGAGGCCTTGGCCCGGGTTAGTAGATGAACCAAAGCCGCGGCTGATCTCCACCGGACTCCTGCCCCTAACTATGTTTGTGGTCAAAGAGTATGGCTTTCCACCAAGGACTACAAAAGTCATAAATCCAGTGGCGATTCGGCTAAAGCTCCCTTCCACGCTTGGTTGGGTACACCCAGTTTTTCATGTCTCTAAGGTTAAAATTGTGTATTCCTTCCGTCTTGTCCACCCCCCTCCCCGTCAAGTGGATGATTTCCCAGTATACACTGTTACAATGTTGCTGGATGTCCGTCACAGAGGTCGGGTTTTCAGTACTTAGTGGACTGGGAGTGCTATGGTCTGGAGGAGAGGAGTTGGATTCCACCCCGTGATGTTCTGGATCGGGCGCTGGTCGAGGACCTACGTTGACGACGAGGTGGTACTGTCAAATCCTTGGTCTGATCTCTAAGATTTTCGTTTTTTCCCCTTGCATCCCATGTTGTTTACATGTCTATTCAAGCACATGGTGTTTGTTTTGGTTCTTCGCTATTTGCCCATGTCTCTGTGACATCACTATCATCTCTCCCACTTCCTCTTTATTACTCTATCAAGATGATTTCACTCACCTGTTGTTCAATACATCATCATGGACTCTTTGATATGCAATCTTTAACATGGTACCACTGGTGGTTCAAGTGTGTCTGGCATCCCGAAGAAACTCCCCTTCAGTTTGTTGTGTGACTGATTTTACTAGCTGCAAAAAGTTAGATGTGCGCTTTTTTCCCCCTGCTCCCCTCTTTCCTCTTTCTACCTCACCACTCCCTCCTGATTTCACTCCCTAACTAGGAACAGGGTACACACCAGGTTAACTGGCCTCCATGGTGACATGAAAAAAATGGAACATGCAAATGAGTGATAGAAAAACAATTGCGCAAATGTCGCCATCATTCTGAACATTTTGTTTCTTTTTTCCCCATATGCTCATTGTCACCCCCAGCAAGATTCCTCCAGTTATCCATATCTAAATCCATATTTAGCAAAGTTATGAGCCATGCCTATATCATGAGCTATAACACATATAACTAATTTTCTACCATTGTGCTGTTTATTAACCTATGTTGCACTTCCAAATCAAAACTTTTCCTTCGCCTTTTGCTAATGCTATAATTTCCGCAGGTTTTTTGCTGCATTTTGGAGTCATAACGCTTCACCCTAATAATTTTTCAAGAAGGTTAAACAGAGAGATAATGCTAGAGGAATTAAATAACGCTTCATTCGTTTGTCACGTGACTCTCATAGACACTATGCAGTGCAATAGATTCAAAAGAACTAACAACTCAGACTAGAAGACTCATGAGAAGAACCGTCCATTCTGTTTCCTGTATAATGAACTGCATAGCATCTATCGATTGGACCCGGAGGATATGAGAGATGAGCTGCTCATTCTGTTCATCATAATATGTCCTTAGCTGCATTGTAATATTTTCATTACTGGAACTATAGCCAAAATTTGTGTATAGATGTGTTGGGGGTCTGTTTATTAAAATTTATATTATTTCTTATCAAAGGAACAAAATGAACTAAATGACTAAACAAAAAGATTTGTTAATTTTGATGAACGAGATTCAAAAGTCACTAAAATGATCCAAACATCCCATAACTATTAAATTAGATCCATAATGGCACGATTAAAAAAGTTCTACATAGTTGTTCATCTGAGGTTGTATTTGCCTAATAGTAAGACCTTCTATTATCAGATGAATTCAATTATGTTTACACACAAGAAAAAGAATTTTAAAAAGGGCCACTAACTTTTACACATGACTGTACTCATTTGAATTTAATTGCATTTTTATCATAAAGTTGTGCTGTATGTGTGAGTTTTGCAGCAGAGAAGGCAAGGAAGTCATTGTGGTCCAAATGCTGCTCTCTGTCATGTCGCCATTTCAAAACATGCCCGTACAATTTAAAGGTCAGCTGGGCTATTAAGGAAAGAAGCATATGCAGAGGCAGTTGCTGTCATGTTTTAATTGCTTGGCTGAAGAAAAAATATTCCCATTTTTTTGTTCTCCTTTCCTTTTAATAGCTTCTTTCCTGCCACCATTGCGTGTATTGTGAGGAGACACAAACTGTTGCCTCAAAACAGAAATAAAATGGCTCCTGACGCTCAATTTTGTTGTGCTGCTTTCACACAGAATGAGAGTCCCTGCCTCAGGGGAGCATTCTGTCCAAACAAGAGGGAGAAATATGGAGGGTGGAGAAAGAGAGGCCAGGGTTAAGTGTGAGCTTTTCAAGTGTGTGGCTTGGCACCATGCCCTTGCGCCATTCAATTTGTAACACTCCCCTGTCTCTGTACTTGCCTCCCTCATTGCTCTTTCGTTCCCTTTCCTTTTCCCTTCTGTCTTTCTCATTTTGAGAGTACCAAGCTTAAAGAAGCTACCAGCAGCTCCCAGTGAGGAGTAAATCATCTCTGATCTGTTCAAATAGACATCAGAGCAGTAATGGTGAAGCATGTGTTATCGACCAAACGCCCCCTCACTGAGAAACGGTGAATGAAAAGGGGCCAAATTGGCCCTAGACACCTGAGCTGGACAAGCTGTGATCCTGTCTGCTCTGTAATAAAGCCATGTGTGAACTTTGCCCATACTGAGAAATACTGGAGATGGGCTGCAGGCATGCTGGTTTTGTTCTTTCCTCAATCAGGAGGCTGAGCACCAGAGATAAGTCAGTTTTAATTGAATATGCTTTGGAGCAGCTATTGAAATGCATTACAGTCATTCCAAAAGCCTTAAAAATTCATTAACAATTTATATAAGCCAACTCAAGTGAAAAAAAGTTGAGGTTAAGGTTAGGCATGGGATGGGTTAGTGTTCATACTTTTCCTTAAGATCATCCCTGGTTGTTCAAATTCATAATGTCATGATATGAGTTAGATTTTTCCATTAACACCTGTGATACTCATACTGAAGGTCCTGTCAAAATACAATTTGACATTATACAAAGGGCATTCAAGTCAAACCATAACTTTTGATTGTGCAAAACAAAGAACACCGTTATGAGAGTAAAAAATACCTTTATTACTCTATATAATCCCCTGCTACACTAATGCACTTAACCCAGTGTTCCACTAGTGGTTGAGTACCATCAAGGTAGAAAGATTTCTCTGTACCCCAGAGCCATAATCAGACTACCTACAGTACACTGGCCCTATACTGTAGGGAGCCCTTTAATGGCACAAAACTTGGGGAAATGGCTTGGAGCGAGGTCAGGGCTGTACAGGGGATGTGTCAATAACTCCCCACCGAGTTCCTGTAATGTAAAATCTTTTGAATTGGGTTGACTTAAATCCTGCTTGTAGTATACAGTTCTAGAAGATTTATATTGACTTATAATCCCAGAAGAGGATACGTTACCTTTTAAATTTTGGTACCTCTTTAGGTTTCTGCCTTGTCATCTCTGGCCATTTTTTTCTTCTTCTTCTTCTTTTTTCATTGCAAAGCTGCATTGCTTTGTGACACTGTCAATTTTTATAAACAAGTTAAATTGAATTGAATTGAATTGAATTGAATTGAATTGAATTGAATTGAATTGAAATAAATAGAAATTTCATGAGAAGTGCGAGTTCCTAATTTCCTGCACAGTCTTATGCATAATGCAATTTATTAACTTAACAGCTCCACAAACAAACAAAATGTAATTATCACTAGCATTTGGGTAGAAGAACAAGCACTTGACCTACATACATAGATCCTATTTATTCCATTTTGTTTATTTTACAAGCACCAAGTTGTTTACTGCCATGACTGCCTCCTTTCATCATCGCTTTATTAGGTAGGAAACGTCCATGTCAGTATGTGCTCAACATTTAATCTCTTGTCAGAATTGTTATACAAAATACTGTAACTTCTAGCAATCTTTTAATTAAGCTTAGAGGTCATAAGTCTATGAGAGTCCTTCATAACAATTCACAACAATTCAGGTGAATTCATTTGATGTTTTATTTGTATAGCAATTATTATTATATCACAAAGCAACTTTATCTAAATATATAAGGAAAAAATAAATTCTGGATATACACATGCAAGCCAGATGTGATGGTGGCAAGGTAAAACTACCTGAGACATGAAGAAAAAACCTTGAGAGGAACCGAAGGACCACAAAGGAAAGTCTTTTCTCATTTGGGTGACATTGGGTAGTGTGAATATAAATAGTCCATCTATAAATGTGTGCTTTGTGTGTGTGTGTGTGTGTGTGTGTGTGTGTGTGTGTGTGTGTGTGTGTGTGTGTGTGTGTGTGTGTGTGTGTGTGTGTGTGTGTGTGTGTAGTTTAGATGTGCAACTGTGTAACCAGGGTAGTTTTACAATGTTAGAGAATTAGGTGGAAAACTTTATGGCAAAAGCATTTCTAAAACTATTACGGGAATTGTAGTCCTTAGCCACTGTACCAAGACGTGCTTGAATCAACTGTAGTCCAAAGCCACCCTTGTGGCTTCTAGGTAGATTTTTGGACTGTCTAGGGTGATTATCAGTAGCACCAAGTGCTTCCCAAGTGATGAGATCTCAAACCAGACTTAATTCATCACAATAGATCCATGACTGACAAAACAATAACAACTGGAAATAAGACGTTCATTCAATTATTTTAGTAGCACAACTCCTGTTGGGAAGAGAGTTTTCTCCTTTTTCTGTCGACCAACCAACAACTTAAAATTGTTGGCTTGTCTTTTAGTCTTCTTCTTTTTATTGTGTTTGCATTTGATAATCATCATACCTGCAGTTACTGCTGCATGCTTGAAAAGACATAGAGGATGGGTTGGGCACAACCAAATCTTACATGGGGTGGAGGTAATGTTATAATTTGCTTGCCAAATACATGAGATTGAGAAAACCAACCATTTAATCATAGGCATCATTCATCATTATGCATAAATTACACATTTGGTTGAATCCTAAATAGTGTAAAATGAAAAGCTAGTACATTGTGTAGGGTATAGAATCCCTTGTTTGACACACCATCTAATGCCCTTTTTCAGGGGTCAGAGAGTGATCTTTGATACAGTCTTGTGTTAGAAGCTAGTTAGGCTTGTAGCTTGCATTAGCTGTGAACAAAGTGGTGAGGTGAACCGGTCAGCGTGTAGGTGGAAGCTTGCGCTCATGTTAACTCTCCATAATAAAGGATTGAAAGACAACACACAAGTCTGAATGACTTAGAGGCAATTATTTAGGAGACATGTTGTTGTTTTAGATGGCATTAGCAGATGCATTTTCTTGCTGAACGTACTACAGTAACTGGTCATGAATCTTATGAAGCACTATACTGGTGCATACCTACTTTCACCCTTGGCCATAGCTGACTTGTACATTTGATGTGGTACTGTGGCAAAATGCTTCTCTAAAAATTTTAAGTTGCTAACTTTAGCTGTTTTTTAGAGATGATTTTATATATGCCCCAAACATGGGCTCTTTCTTTATTCTGTCTCCCTCGATAAAATTGGTGTAAACTTCTAGAAGCGTTTTCACGCAGCATTGAGTGTAGCTTTTGAAAGGGAACGTCTCGGGTTACTTGGCTGTAACCCTGTTCCCTGATAAAGCGGGAACGAGATGCTGCGTTCCGATGCCGCACTGCTGGCGTGCCTGGACGTCCTTCAGACAAAATTGACCTGAGGATGTTTCCGGTTCACTCCTATTTATAACCTGCAGGTGCACCTTATTCGGTGACGTCATGCCTGGCACAGGTTATAAGCCAAAGGTATTCAGCGGGTTTGACATGCACAGGCTTCACAACCGGGCAACAAAGAGATGTTCCCATAGCGTTTTCACGCAGCATTGAGTGTAGCTTTTGAAAGGGAACTAACTTTTTTTTTTTTACCTAGACGAGACACTTTTTTTTTTTAGCACCAATACCATGTTTTGGCTTTATAACATGCTTAAGACTTTAAATGAGATTAGATGATCTGAGATATCTTCAGATTGTGAAAATATGACAATATTTTGTATATTTAGTCCAACTGTTAGTATTAAATCAAGAATGAGTAGGAGTAAGAGTACGATTATACTGTAGGACCTTTTATGAATCCTCAGTGGTAGGCATCTCACCTGCCATGTCCGGGTTTTATTGCCAGTCAAAGACCAAAACCACTTAACGGATGAACAAAACCTTAGTGCTGGTCCACATTTTACCTAAAATTTTTGCCAAGTCAATTATGTGGATCAGATGGTGTGTTGTGGAAATCCCTTAACAGAAGCAGCTGAAAGACCAAACAACCATTGACAAACTACTTTGACATTGTTAAGATACACTGGTTACGAAGTCAGATGGCATGAGCTTCTAATAAATGTCAGCCCCAGTAAGGTCATTACCAACCAGTAGGTCCACAATTAGACCAACTAAAGATAAACTGTTGGATAAGCCATTACTAGTATTGTTATAGAGTTATGTCAGTTGCAATGTAGCCAAAATTTGAGTAAAGTGTTCACAAGATTACATCACACCAGCTTAAGCCTGAACTGATATTCCTACAAGGTTTTGTGAACTGTCTGAGACTTTTATTTTGCATACTGTATTTATGCAGGGTTATGTCAGATGCCATTTAGTCCTATGATCCCTTTACTTGTGTGATGTTCAAAAGGGCTAAATCACACATGCATGTCATCTAATGCCAGACCATTGAGTTAGATGTTCTGGGTGCCTGAGTTCACACACTCTTTCTCTCTCTTCTCGACAAACTCAAAATGCTCTGGAAATTCCCCCCAAGATGCGGTAAAGCACAGAGAAAGGGCTCTTGCCAGCACTTGACTGTCACCTTGGCTTCCTTATCATCCGATAGACCTTGACCGACTGCTATTGTCCCTGGAGGGTCAAAGGACTCACCTCCATCAGCACATCCTACCCTGACCTCACTGAGTGATTCACTCCTTTCTTTTCTTTCACATCTCCTCCCTTTTTGCATTAAATAAAAGAGCACTTTTCCCTCATCTGGTGTGTCTGTGTTCTGTCTTGCCCTGGTAAGTGCTTTACACTGGTGGAGTATGCAGGCATCCGGACCCAGAAGCTCAGCCAGAGCCTGAACAGTTCCTTACATGCCTTCTGCAGACAAGCAACCAGCAGCAGATGCTTCTCCCACCATGGCCGAGCTCTTGCGACTCCAGCAGCAAGGAGGAGTGGACATTCCCCTACCCCATCCTCGCAGGAACGCCCAGTGCTTACTGAGTAAGCTTTCACCACATGATGATCTGGAAACTTTGGAAGGATGACTGAATCGTGAATGGAGCGCTATAATTATCCCACTGCTCACCGGTGAAGCAAAGGCGACCCTATTTTACCCTCACAAGCAAAGAAACCAAGGACTATGATCTGCAGAAGGCTGAAATACTGGCCAATGGCTTTAGGCAGATGGCTTTAGCCAGACCAGTTTACTGACCATGAAGTTAAGAAAAGTTTAGTCATCAACTGGGTTCTGCGCTCCTTCCCGGGAGAGAAAAGGAAGACTGTGGGCATGATAGCTCTCGCATCCCTGCAAAAAATGCTAGATGCGTTGTAGTTTGCATTTTCTATGCTCTCCCTCATGCAGGACACAAGGAGGCATCTGGAATAATGCCCCCTACTTTATTTGTCGCCCCCAAAAAGAGAAGCTCTTCAGTGCAATGGCGCAGATGCAGAAGCTGCATTTGAAGGTGAGCAACCCGCCCCCCTCCAACCCCCTTTTACCCACTTCTCTTCACTGGCTAGTGGGAGGGGCTGAGAATGGCTGCACAAAGATCAATGTTGATTGTTTTTTGGCCACCTATATTGAAAACCCCATATCAATGCTTAATCCTGTATTCACAGTCACAGTCAGCCTGGAGCCTATCCCAGGAGCCTTAGGGCACAAGGCGGGGTACACCCTGGATAGAGTGCCAATCCATCGCAGGGCACACACACATACACACACTCACTCACTCACTCAGTCATTGGACTGTGGGAGGTAACCGGAGTACCCAGAGGTAACCCACCAAGCATGGGGAGAACATGCAAACTCCATGCACACAGAGACGGGAATTGAGCCTGACTGGAAATCGAACCCAGACCCTGGAGGTGCAAGGCGACAGTGTTAACCATTACACCACCATGCCACCCCCATATCAGTGCGATACTTTCTCATCTATAGGGGAATGCCGTGTTACCAAATGGAGAGAAGAGAGGGAACCTCAAAATCTTCTGGTTGTTCCCTAAGGGGAAGAGACATATGGCGAGGTCATTTGTCAATGTTACACGTCCTCTCGGTGGCCATCAAAACATGGAAAAGATTAAGCGTTACTTCATAGGGCTGGGGCCAAAGTGAAGAAGTTGAGGTGCCAACTGTCAGATGATGGCACAGTATAAACCAGCCCCTGTCCTGCGGATTCCCCTGCCCAGTATCAGCATTCTATTGGAATCGGCATAGATCTGGTCAGTCTTCTTGTGAAGTCAGCAAGGGGCCGTGAGTACATCTTGCCCATAGTGTGACTATGCCACATGCTACCCTGAGGCCATCTCACTCCGGAAGGCCAAAAACATTGCAAGAGAGCTAGTGTTACTTTTCAGCCATATGGGTCTACAGAAGGAGCTCCTCACCAACCAAGGTACTCCGTTGATGTCCAAATTAATGGCAGATGTTTGTTGGCTGTTACAGGTAAAGCAGATCTGCACCTCCATATTGCACTCCAGATCAAACTTAGGATGATGCTATGGCGAGTGGTAGAAGAATGGAGCTGGAACTAAGCTCAGCTGCTTCTATATGTCTTTTTCACTATCAGAGAAACCCGTCAAGCTTCCACCAACTTTACCACTTTGAACTGTTGTTTGGGAGGAGGCTTAATGTTCTACTCAATGTCATGAAGTAAGCCTGGGAAGTACAGCCCTCCCTGTTCCATTTTTTAGTGATACAAAGATCAGCTGTGTACTCCTTATTGTTCGAGAACACATGGATCTAAAAAAAATTATAAAAAACAGAAAGAGAGGCAGAAAGCAGTCTGTTTCTACCCACAACAAAAAAACAGGAAAGTTAAAATCATCATTTTGTGCCTAACTTCTCTTCTGTGGCAGCAACACTCAAACGTGCTCAAGAAGGGACACCCAGGAAAAGTGCAGTGGACCACAGACACAGAAATTGCATTGCAATAAGTCCCACCCTACAAGCTTCCCTGTCCTCCACAACCCTGACTTCAACCGTCCCTTCCTGTTCCATATGGACACTTTTGAAACTGAGCCTGGGGCTGTCGTCTCCCTGGATTTTCATGGAAAAATGACAGTCCTGTATGTGAGTAGGAATCTTACTCCAGCAGAAAAAATATGAGACCACTGAATGGGCTTACCATTACCTTACCATTAAGTGGGCTATAGAGGAGCTGAAATTCTACCTGTTGGGGGTCACATCATGCTGGTTACTAACCACATTCCCCTACAGTGTATGGCAAGAATTAAAGACACCAACTCTCGCATCACCCACTGGTTCCTCTCACTATAGAACTACTCATAGCCAGCACAGCATGGCAATGCGGGCAACCTCTCTAGATGCCATGCTCTCTTTTCAATGCACAGTCTGGGCTTGAAGCTTGGGGGTGGGGGATGGTGTTCTGTGATGATGGGCCTTTGGCCAGCTCCTCTTACCATCTGCCACCCCCTCGCTTGACCAAGGGAAAGAGAATGCAACGTGCATTCAGCACCCTGGCCAGCTCCACTGCACACCCAGTAGACTACCCAACAAGTAGACTTAAGTATTTGCCATTTAACCCTATGAGCACAAATCTTAAGTAAAATATTCGTATGGCTACAGAAAACCTGTGTAAGCCTTTATTAATATTCATATAGGGTTATGTCAGGTATTATTTAGCATACCCTCAGGTAAACTGTTCACAGGACTATTGCACTTGCATAAGCTTTTATTAATATTTATCTAGGATAATGCCTCTTGTCATGAATACCTATGCAGGTTTCCTGTAGCCCTATGAACACTACCTTTAAATAAAATGTTTAGAAAGGCAGCCTTATGAATTAAATAATGAATGAATATTTAGGTAGGCTTATTCAAACCTTGCAAACTGCTGATACTGTCTATTTTCATTGCACGTCACATCACCGCATCACTATGAAAATGTGATTGCAGCCCTGTTTGGTGGCAAAGGAGCAGGTGACTGTGAAATAGCCCTTTTTACTTTGTTGTCTATGTGTGAGAGATTCAAGGGGAAAATACTAATTGGAGAAGAAGAAATGACTAAGAGTTATATGAGGAGAGAGATAGAGAGAGAAAGAGAAATGTTTTTTGCTGTCACTTTGTTAATGCCACTCAAGTGGACTCATCCCTAACAGTAACAGTCACACAGTGAGAACGCACACAGAGAGAGCCAACCTAAGAGTATGCGAGCAAGAGAGAGTGAGAGAGAGAGAGAGAGCGCGCGAGAAAGAGAGCGAGAGAAAGAGAGCGAGGGAAAGCAGAGAGCACACAGATCCATCCTCTGTAGAACGCCTACACAGTGTCAGTAATAAAGACACAGTGCTGTAGGTTGGGGGCTAAAGACTGGGTCTGTGTGTAATCCTGAGAGGTGCGCTAGAGTGGCGTCGTAAGAAAAGACACAGAAGAAGCTGGGGAAACGAAAGAACTGCTGAGGGAAAAGAAAAAAGGAAGATCAGAAGAAGCCTTGAGACAAACAGATGTTTCTCGTCTTTTCAGGGTAAGGGAGTTGATGTTTTTTTTTTTTTTTGAACTTGTAACCAAGGCAGTTGAATTTGAAATGTGATGTAGTGTGTATAGTTAATTATGGCTTAGGTCTGAATCATCACAGAATCACACAAAAAAAGATTGAGTAAGAATAATACCTTTGTAAATGTTGTTTAAGGATTGTTGCTGTAACCCTGTGGTTTGGCATCATCAAAGTGCGTAAAAAAAAACTGGCAACAATCCAAGTCAACAAGCCTAAGTTGTTCTGGTGAGCAGAGATCAGCTTTAGTCTGATTAGTTTTTCTTTCTTTCCTCCTGGGTGCCAGTTATCATTGTCATGCCAGGCACATAGGAATGAAGCAGATTCAGATTCTACCATTAACTTGGTCTTAGTGAAAGGGGAATGGATTTTGCTGTGAAATTTCACGGCAAAAGTGATCGCAAAATAAGGTGTCTGTAGGGTGCCACTGAATGCATTGTGTTTGAGGGTGTGTGTGTGGGGGGGGGGGGGGGGG
>JAAGKR010006252.1:3108-44403 GCA_011419295.1 Clarias macrocephalus | reverse complement strand
TTTTTTTTTTTTACTTTTATTATGGACTAAAAAATCATCATTATTTTCACTTTCGGTTGGGGAAAATCCATTATTCATGTCAATCAAGGTGTAAGGTTACTCTCTACTCATAAGTGCTGAGCACCAGAGGTTACATTAGAGAACTGCTGACCCATACAGCTATGAAACTTGATAAAAATCCACTGTCATCTTGCATTACATAGTATACAGTGACTAAATAAGTTGTTAACGATGAATTAATTGCTCATTCTGTTTTTTTAGTACTGGCATAAAGGATGCTTCAGCTGCGAGGTATGCAAGATGACTCTAAACATGAAGAACTATAAAGGCTTCGATAAGAAACCGTACTGCAATGCGTAAGTATCTGAAAATTATCTGCTTGTTTTTGTGTGACAATAACCAATGTCTTGTTTATGGTGTCAATATGGATACATGTCATAAGCACATGCAAAGACAGTCGTTTTAAAAACACCCACAGCTTTCCTGTCTCAGAAATTTCCTCAATTCTCTTCAAATCAGATATCTGACATGCAAATCAGACACATCAGGGACGTAAGATGAGTTAGGTTTTTGAAATTTTTGTTTGTCCACGCATCACGTAAAAACTACTTAACAAATTTTAATGGGCTTTTCACAGGTGTATTTGTCCGAGCACGATGTAACATATGGGCTTTATCGCAATCAGCCCACAGGAAGCGAAGATATGTTACTTTAAAATTTAAATGTTTTGTAGGTCCCCCCCGCAACTGACGCTTAGTGTTCTGGTCACCAGTATGTTGGTATGTTTAGCAAAAGAAACAGAAACTAAATACATTTGGAGATGTTCTTGTTTTAAGATCATATCTTTGCTCACAAACCTGTTTGTGTATATCTAGTAAATCTGGAGCATTTAAACAGACACCATGTCAGAGTCAAAACTGTCCTGTTTATGTTTTCAAGTCGAACAGAGCAGTTATGGCTCAGACATGATGTCTGTTTAAATGTTGCAGATTTACTCAAGATGCAATTGTACCATAGCAATGTGAAATGCACAGATGAGCATTGTCTCTCTTTGACACCTTCTGCTGTCAGTGTGATTGTTGCCATGATGCACATCACAAATTGAAGTACAGTATCTTACTGTGCATAATCTACTGTAGATTAGCATATTTATAAATTTAAATAATTATCCATACATCTGGGCCTCAAAACAGGCTTCTCAGTAAGTTTAAAGTGTTTTTTAAAATTGAGAAAGAAAGAATATTAATTGTAATAGGAAAAGCCGGATAGTGTTAGTACTGAATAATGAACTAAAATAGCATAAAACTTGACACAGTTGTAGACACACTAGTTACATTGGTTTTTGCACCATTCAAATGTGATGCATTAAGTCAAATACCCTGCATGATTCAATAGCTTGTAGATTCACCATACCTAAATTGAGGTAATTGTTTCTCACATCATTTTGGGCAAATTTTGGCCCATTCTTCTTAACAACATTGCTTCAGTTTATTGAGGTTTTTGGGAAATTCACATTTGCACAGCTATCTTAAGATTCCACCACAGCATTTCGATTGGGTTGAGGTCTGGACTTTGACTAGACCATTCCAAAAACTTGACGCTTTTATTGGTCAGCCATTCTGATGTAGATTTACTGCTGCGCTTTGGTTCATTGACCTGTTGCATGACCCAATTTTGACCAAGCTTTAGCTGTCAGAAATATGGCTTCAAATTCGCCTCTGGTATACAGAGGAGCTCAAGGTCAGCTTATTGACATTACGATTATTCAAACTCCATATGGCATTGTTCCAGAAGGCTTGAGCTTTGTTTTGCAATCCTGAGTCATGCTTCTATTTTCTTTCACCCCTTAGAAAAAAAAGAGAAAAAACAGATATAAAAGTCTTTTTCTAATTGTCCTATTACAGACTTTACTAGTAACATTCTCAGTGAGGCATCTGAGATGTAGATATTAATTATTTTGTTTTTGTTGGGGGGGCATTTCTCTGAGCATTGCACACCCCTGTGCAATGCTCAGAGAAATGCCAAAAAAAAATACAAATAATATTTTTTAGGACATCCATTCCTGGGAAGATTAGCAACTGGCTTGAAGTTTTTAACCTGTGAATAATCATTCTCACTGTAGAATGTTGAACTTCTAATTGTCTGGAAATTATTTTAGAACTCATTCCTGATTGATGTGCAACAACAGTTGCTTCCCTAAGACCATTGCTTATGTCTTTCCATTGTGTTAACACACAACTGAATGCTCCAGACCGGCAAATTGCCCAAAACTTCTGCTATTATAGAAGTCTTCACACCTGCTGATGATCAATTAATCAAGGGCTGATTAACAGCAACTGGCTGCAACTTTGTCTCTTAAAACTTGTGGAAGCAGTAAGGGGTTACTTGTTATTGGCCACATTTTTTTCTCTATTTCCTCTTTTTGGGGGTGGTTAATTTTCATTAATTAAATATTGGCACGATTAAAAAAATATATATTATTATTTTGGAATTCAAGGTTGCATATGCTTAATACTAGGACTCTATAATCTGATGATTTATTATGTTTTTACATAAAAAGACACAGAATTTTACACATGACTGTGAATACAATCGCCATTTAGTACAAGTAGTTTAAAAATATTGAGGTTGATGTCAAGTTTCCTGGAATGTTTAATGTTTGACAGGTTTTTAGAGACAGCTAATTCTTAGGTCTATGTTACAGACACTACCCGAAAACGTCATTTACGAGTGTTGCTGACACTCCAGAAAACCTACGTCTGAAACAGCAGAGCAAGATGCAGAGCCAGGTAACACACAGACACTCCTTCAGACACACACACTAATCACACACATCCTTTTTTTTTGTCCATTATTTCAGCGTGGTATACAGATACGGTCACATACATTTGGACTTCAGCCAGAAACAAGCTATTGAAAGAAAAGATGTTTTTAAAACTTATCATTCCTTTTTACCTCTTTTAAAACTTCAACAGTTTATTAATTTTATGACATATGATACAAATTATTTCATTTATACTTTGGGAATTTGAGAATGAGGTATGAATAGGAGAAAATATTTGATTTTATGATTAGAAATACTCATATTCCCATGATTCCCCTCTCCACTTAACTACATCCAGGTCCTGTATAAATGTGCAATAAAGCTACAGTTCCTCCTCGTCTCTGTCTGTTGATTGTGTGAAACATCTGTGATTTTTTTTTTATCTGCTTATTTGTTGTTGTCTCTCACAGATGTATTTGTTCTTTTTAAAATTCATTTATTTCAATCAGAAGTTTGTGTGATTGATTCATTCTTTCTGTGCTGTTAGTCAATTAGTATAATAGCCATAGTCATCCCACAGGGGTGAAAGTAGTTTAAATTCTTGCCGGTACTATGGAGAGTAAACCACGGTGGTGGTGGACAGTCCTGTAGATCTAGTAAGTTTATATTTATGTCTTAACTTATTCCGCTTTAGAATAACCTTGCACTTAGCCTAAAATGGAAAGTTAGTGTGCCAGCATGTACAATCCCTTGTTCCACACACCAAGTAGTGCCCTTGTTTCAGTGGGTAGTGAGGGAATTTTGGATTCAACCTTGTGTTAGAAGCTAGTTAGTAGTAGTCTGTAGCTCTGATTTGCTGTGAACAAGTTGATGAGGTGAGTCATGAACCTGTCACCTGGCGCGCTCATTAATTAGCAATAATGAAAGATTAAAATGCAGAATGAATGGTCTGTGTCAATTTGGTCCAACTTGGAAGCAACTACTAAATAGACAAAGATTAAGATTATTCTGACCTCATCAGAATTTTTTTTCTTGCATAAAGTGCTTTCGTGACTGGTCGTGAGTGTGGGTTTTGTCAGATTTTTGCTCTCCCCTCATTCCGGTTTTGCATTCTGCCACTGAATCGTTTAGTGTTATGCAGGACCGGACCATCTTACTTTCACTCAAAACTAGTTTAAGTAAATGTGGACTAATTCATAATTTCTCTAAATTTTTTTGTCTAATCTGTAAAATAAATGCCAGGGTAAGTTTCCCCCCCAGATTCTTTAATAAGGCAGACATAAAAAGAAAAGGAACATTGGTTGGAACCATCACTGCTCGAAACGTGTGATCATTAGCTGAAAATGAAAGTTTGCATGTTGTACATCTTTTTAAGCAAGTAAAGTCAAATCATCTTAGAGAGCTGCAAAATGTGTCTGTTAATTGTCCAGCTGAAATACACATTCCGTCATGACTGGATTTCCTTCACCTTCACTCATTTTCCAAAAACGCTGTTTCAGTGTCTGAACCTTTAAATGAGCTCTGCAGACCGGCTGGGGGAAAAGACCCCCTTTTGAACCCGTTGAAGTTTGGGACATGACAAGACATTTCAAACTCGTTTTAAGGCTTTTTCAAACCCGCGTTTCTGAAGAACAAAACAACTTCTTTAGCTCTTGAGAAGCAGATGGATGGAAGATGTTACTCCATATCATTCCTGTTTTGAATTTTATATTATTAAGTAGCCTAAAACTGAGATTATTGTTATGAAATAAAACTCTTATTATCCATACACAATGAATCTGTTGCTACTAAAGCCCATGAAATGGGCCCCCCAAAAAATTGCACCAATTCTCTGGTACATATCGCGATTCCTCAACTTTTTCCTAAATTTTACTAACAAGCTTAATCTTAAACTTAACAAGTTTAAACCTATAACTTTTTATCCATCAGGAATGGGTAAAACATTCTGAATAACATAAGCAGTGGGTTTGTAAAGAAAAGGTGTACAGTGTTGAAGGAAAAAAGGAAGGGGTGCGTTTTTGTTTTTTTTTACACACACACACACACACACACACACACACACACACACACACACACACTAGAGACCCATGAGACTGTCTAAATATGAGATCATTATCAGTCCCTTTTAATTGTGTGTTTCTTTTAGTAGCGAGCAGCGCAGTGCTTGTTACTGAAGTAGGTGCAGAGTTTCTTACTAATCTCTAATCTGCCATGTTCTTAGATGTGGGACCCATAACAAAATGTTTGTCTAAAACATTATATACAAAAATAAAGTTAAACTTCCTTTCTTGACTGTAACAAGGTTAGCTATCTCATCTCTTAAAATCTTTAGCATTATTTCTTCTTTATTTGCACAATGAACTTAACATAGCATCATCATTTAACATAAAATTGCAGGACGATTCTGTTGACATATTCATGGCAAAGGGACAAATAAGCTGTTGTGGTGTCCCAACACCTTACTGAAACAAGTTGCTGTAATTTGTCACTTGCTTGTATTTTCAGCATTTAATTTTTTCCCCCAAAATTTTGACTTTTTTTAATGTGATCCATCATTAAAGCTACATTTTCCATGCAATTTCAGGACATATCCATGTTACTTATTTTAAAGATCTTTATTCTAATTAAATAAGCTGTGCATATGATTGTATTTTAGAATCTTTCTTTAACTAAAAAAATCCAGAAAATACCTCATTCTAGTTCATTTTTTTAAATATATTTTGTTTTACTTATTTTAATGCTTTTTATGTGTCTATTGCAGGTGCTCTACAAGGAGGAGTTTGAGAAGAACAAAGGAAAAGGCTTCAGTGTTGTAGCCGACACACCAGAATTGCAAAGAATTAAGAAAACACAAGACCAGATCAGCAACGTAGGTTAAAGGCTACCCCGTAGTCCCCTCCGGTGTGAGGTTTGAGGTTTTAAGTTTGACTAAATTTGCAAAGCAACCAACTCAAGCAATTAACCTTGATTTGTCAGAAGTTTAGCTTAAATATTATCTTGCAGAAAGGGTCAACATTTTTGGGCATTTGGATAGTTGCTGCCTTCTTCTCATTGTCTTTCTTCCTTGCTGTGAACCACTGGAGAGTATAAAACCACTTTTAAACCCCAGTTTTATGAGCTGTATTCTCTGAAAGGAAAAAAATCAAGAATTTGATTCGGCCTTCTGATTTCTTGATTGGAGAACCTTGTAATATGGACACACACACACACACGCGCATACTGGGCTGATTTTACCCAGTGTTAATGGTCTGAGGTTTTCATGTAAATTGAGTCATAGTCGATGTGAGTTCTAGAAATATACTTATCAAGCATGAATACACAATTTCCCCTGTGGCATCTCTGTCCTCTCTGAATCATAATCCTGGCATTTTGCATGTAAGACTTTTCCAGGTTAAAACAGCCAGTTCAAAGAACCTGCTTTCAACACTTGCTATGTCATTTGGGTAAGCAAAGCAAAAAAAAAAAAAACGTCGGCTGAAACCGGGGTATGAGACACCTATTGAACAATTTAGGATCAGCAAATATCTCATATTCTATAGAACAGATATTTTATCCAATATTAGTGCAAAAACTGCATATTATGAAGAACGATTAAACGAGTTAAGAGTGTCTTTAACATTTGTTCAGTATATTAACACGATCAGCAGCTCCAGCGGTACATGCAAAGCCTGAAATGGTGATGAAGGATAATCAAAGCTCCTTGCTGTGAACTGATAATTAAAACAGGTGAATATTAGTGCAACACTACTTTGAAAGATTCCATTCATCTCTATGTTCTGAGGGATCTGGTAATTAATGAATCATTAACTATACTTCATGCCTTAAATAGAATTAAATATAGCCTGGCTTTTTCCAGGGTTGTGGAGACATATAAAGACATTGTATCAGTGTCTTTGTCTTATTTATTTATTTAAATATATATTGCAGTTAAACAGGGTACATCACTTATTCTGGGCATATGTTCATATGCATTTATGTGTATTGTAGATTAAATATCATGAGGATTTTGAGAAGATTAAAATGGGAGGAGAAGTTCACCTTCCACCACCGCAACAAAACACAACTCCAGGTATACACTGCAACGCCGCCACGACCTTACCAACCACAACAACCACGAATTGAAATGTTTGTGCCTTTTAATTGGTGTTTGAACTGGTGTTAATTACTATGACACTACGTCCTGTTATTCTCTCTCTCCCTCTCTCTCTCTCTCTCTCTCTCTGCTTTCTCCCCAGCATATCAACCTCCATCTGCATCGCAGAACTACCACTATGAGCCAGAACCAGTGCGCCAAGCTGCTGCAGCTCCTCCGCCTAGTTCTGGGGTAATGCATTACACACGCACACAAACACGCACATATGCACAAACACTGTTTTCCTCCCCTCACAAAAGGTCTTTCAATATATCTACTAATCATTTATAGAACTAAACTGTTGTGTCTGATCAGACTTTTCAAATCATCTGCCTTTGATTTGCTTCATCATCATGTTTCTTTTGAGGGTTTTAATGGTCTTCGAGTAGATACCCAAAAGTAAATTGTGAGTTGCAGTAGTAAAATAACCAACCACTTTATTTTCCAGTCAGCCAATTATGTGCCAGGGTATAATCATGCACATTGCTGTCTATGAAATCACAATGCACATACAGGTCAAGAGCTTCTGCCACTGAAGTTCAAATCAAACATCAGAGTAGAGAAAAATGATGATGGTGACTTTGACCATGATGTGGTTCTTGTGGCCAGAGTGGCTAGTTTGATTATTTTACGAACGTCTGATCTCCTAGGATTGTCATGCACAACAGTCTATTACATAGTTTGATATGAATAAATAAATAAAAACACCCAGTAAACAGCATTTCTGTAATCGTTAACAAGCTCAGTCAGAGAAGATTTTCCAGTGTGGTTTTAGCTAACAGGAAGAGATTAACCACTAGTCAAACCAGTTGGTGACTATTTACAGTGAGCCTGTACTGTGGCCTGTTCCTCACTGTGCTGACTGCAACCTGACGTGGTTCCACTCAGTTACCGCTGTTGTAAAGAGTGGTTATTTCACTTCCTGTCTGGAAATTCTCCTCTGACCTCTACTATCAACAAGACATTTCCACCCGCAGAACTGACGCTCACTGCATGTTTTTGTTTTCACCCCATTCTGTGTAAACTCTAGAGACTTTTGACAGCCCCTGGAGATTTTCTGAAATTCTCAAACCATTCTGTCTGGCGCCAACAAGGAAGCCTTGCTCAAAGTCACTGAGATCACTTTTTTCCTGTTTTTATTCTCTATAAATTTACACATGCTCTAACCACGTGCTTGTGTATGTTCAGGATATTTTGCCAGACAGTAGCACTAATGATTCCCCACGATTGAAGCCTTTTGCAGCCTAAGCATCATTGTTATCCTATGAATGTGATATACCATTATTGGATTGTTCCTGTTTCTCTGCTTCGCTTATTATTTTTATGTGCATTTGCCTGTTTTCAGAAACGTTACCGGGCAGTCTATGACTACACCGCAGCTGATGAAGATGAAGTGTCATTCCTCGATGGAGATGTGATTGTGGACGTGCAGCCGATAGATGAAGGATGGATGTATGGAAGAGTGGAGCGTACCGGGCAGCAGGGCATGCTGCCTGCTAATTATGTGGAGGCCATATGAAAAAGTAAACGAGAAAGGGATAGGAGGTGATGGAGAGAAAGGGAAAGAAGGAGTTCGAGAGAAATGGATAAAGGGAGGCCCAGGGCCATTTCATATTTTAAGAGCTATTTTCTTTTCCTTGTTTGTGCTTTCTTATTAATGCGCCTACGCCGATAACTCATGCAAAACACATGCATACAAAAAATGCACTCACACAATTATATAGTGTAGACATACATACAAATTGTGTATCCCCAAGTCTTGCTCTACCTGCTCTGTTTCTCTCTGCTCCCTCTCTCCTGCTGTCTGTCTGTCTATCTGTCTAACTTGTCTTGTTTTTCAGTCTTGGAGAGGTGCTGTCACAAGTGGCACTTAGCGTCTTAACGACACACATTCACACCCAAACAGACCTCTAAGTTTTTTTTTTCAAGGCTGCTTTATAGCACTTCGTGAACGGACAGCCCTAGCCATGTCAATCATTCCATACTTGCCATGACAATGAGAACCTTTATTTCTTTTCTGACCTTTTTGCAGCCTGTCACTAGTTGTAGCTATCATTCTAGCCCATGTGGCATCTCGATGGTTGTGCAGTAGTAATGATGCTTGAACATGAGACTGATCATTCCATTTGTTCCACTGAGTCTTATCAATCAGACCTCATGGGTATTGTAGTGAAACTGGAATACATGTGTTTATAAAAAAAAAAAAGATCCTCTTACTGTGGCATCGGATTGTGTATGGGTGTAATGTGACCAATGACCCTGCTCACAAGGCAGTGTTTATCATCTCAATCATATTTAACACTTCATCTCTGTGCTTTCTCTCTAAAACCGTATGTTCTCATCTTTTTTTTGTTTGTTTTGTTTTTTTTTTTGCTGCACACACTTACTGTGTAAAGGTAAAGCGGTGTTCTCTACTCTTCATAAAGCAAAAAGTAGACCCATAGCACTCACCACTTACCTGAGAGCAGAACTGGAGAAACGGTGAGAGCGAAGGAGGAAGCACAATTCTGTGGAATATTTTAGTGGGTTTTTTTTTTTTTGTCTTGACACCGATTAAGCCTAGTCCTGGACTAAATATCACTGTTAACTTCTTTGTGAAAAATGCTAAATCGTAGACTAAGCTAAATCTGTGCCTAAGAACTATCCCAATATATCTTTTAACTATCTTTTAGTTTTGTTCAGGAACATTCCATGTGCATTGTATGATGATGTATCTCAGCATGTTTCTCTGCACTATTCTTTATGAACTTTTTGTTTTGTTTTTTGTTTTTTTCCTCTCATCCTTTGCTTATTCTCATTACCTTGTTCGTATTGTATGAGCCGGATTTGTAATGTCAGTTAATCAATATCAGTGGAATAAAACAGATTTATTTGTATATCAAGACAGGCCAGTTTGTCACTAGAGACAATATTTTAAGCTTTGAAACCTCTAACATATCAAACTGCACCCTGTGTAGAAATAAGAACGATCCTTATTTTGCTGCTTACAGTGTAGACTGTAAACTATATTGAATGTCACATAAGAGACGCAACATATGTGTTCATGAAGGGAGAAAAAGGTAACTAGTCTGACATTTTTTTTTTCTTACACAAAGGTCAGATGTTGAATGTGATCATTGCTTGTAAAGATAAAGCAGCTTGTCTCATTCTCCAAAATAAGAACTATTCAGTGTTAACTTTTCTGTATGTGTTCTGTTCCTTCTTAAATCTAGTCTTCCTGAATTAACTAATATAGAAGAGAGAACCTTTACCTAAATGAAAATTGTTTTCAATGTTGATTGCTTTTCTTTGTCCCAGTCTCCAATTTTTATTCTGTTTTATAGTACTTGTGTAGTATACTCAAGTCTTGTCGCTCAGTTTGTTCTTTCGTTATGCATTTTTATCACCTTGACGCTCAGTATTTTCTACACCTGTAGTATATATTGAACATCCCACTTCAAAACTGTTTCTATACCTGCATCCACTCTTCTGGGAAGGCATTTCGCTAGATTTTGACTTTGATGTGAAGGTTGATGTTCTTTCAGCCACAAACACACAAGAGGTTGAAGTGAGAAGGCCAGTTGCTTGATTGTCATTACAGTTCATTCTCAGTGTTCAGTGCAGTTGAGATCAGGGGTCAGCAGACATCAGAGTTCTTCTATTCCAACTCTGGCAAAACCATGTCTCCATGGGTTTAAGTTTGTGCAAAGGAGACCTGTTCTACTGAAACATGTTTGGGCTTGGCCCTTAGTCCTAGTGAAGAGAAATCAGCATAACAAACATATAACTTTTTGATAGCACCAACACATGGCTATGAGGGTCAGGTGTCCACAAACTTTTGGCCATATAGTTTTTAATTCAACACTAAATTTATACCGAAACCATTTGTTACATTATTTCTTTGAAAAGAATCCTAAATTTTCTTGTTGGAGCCTGTCAAAGAAGAACTTCTGTCACTATCTGGGACAGACAATAAAGTTAATCTTAAAGTTAAAAGTCTTAAAGTTTAAATTTAGGTTAAATTGTAAACTTCCTTTTGCCATATATAAAGCCATTTAAAAGCTAAACATTCATATTATCATGAAGCACAAACTCTACCTGCATTATTAATTACTGTGTTCAAATTTAATAACAAAAAAAAAATCTGGTTAAATAATTTATATGTTTACAAACATCAGGGTTACCTGATACATGGTGTTTAAACTTGAATTCTTTTTTTTTTACATTTCTCTAAAAGCCATTGATCGTGTGAAATGAAATTGTGAGAATCCCATTAATTATTGTTCTTGTATACAGGTGTTTGCTCATTGTTTACAATACATTGATTTAAAAAGGAAAAGGCTGCTACAGAATAACATAAGAGGAGGTAATTGTGTGTATGAACAATATAAACTGTGTGGCCAAAAGTTTATGGACAGCTGACAATCACACTCGTGCAGGTGCCTTCTTCAACTGTTGGAGAAGAATTGGAGGCATACAATTCTGTAGGACTTGCTGTAACTTTAAGTGTTCCTTTCAGTGGAACTAAACGGCTTAAACTTATTACAGCATGACAATGCCTCTAAAACAAGCTTCATGTTGGCTTAGTTTGCTAAGGATGTAAGTAAAATATCCTATGTGTCCTGAACTTTAATGTCTCTAATGAACACTTTTATGATAAACTGTAATGTAGACACCACCCCCAGACTTCCTCATTCAACATCAGTGCCTGATCTCACCAATGTTTTGGTAGCTAAATGAGCACAAACCCCCATAGCCATGCCTCAAAATCTAGTGTAATTCTTTCCCAGATTTAATGTTACCATCAAAGGAAGGGCCAAATGTAGAATGAGGTTCAACAAGCCCCTTTGGGTGTTATGATCAGATTCCCACAAACCTTTGGACATACAGTGCACTCCTTGCAGATCAAAAAATGGGCCTGATCAATAAAATCTAATGACAAATGATTTACTTTGCTAATAATTGCATGCCCTGATTTTTTTATTGTAAATGTGGATGGCACGACCTTTATCTAGATAAGTCTCGGATACGAACACTTTTAGTTAAGATATATGGATCTGACCAACTATTTTCATTAGTTTCCTTTACTAAACATGGCCAAAAACTTGGATTTACAGTAAAAATAGATATTATTTTAGTGGTAAAAAAAAAAGTATGCCCAATAATATTTGACAGAGGGCTAACATAACCATAAAATTTTATTTCAATGTTTTTTGTATCAAATCCTTATACGTTAAAAGTATTAGAGGGTTAAAGCAGTTCGCATTCTACTATTCTACTAATCAAGTAAAGCTTATGTGGAAAAAAATAGTATATCGTAATGAAGTACAGGTTGTGTTACATACAACTCATTCATCATGTAACAAGGGTATGAAGCCATGTAACAAAACACATGATGTGACATTTATGTGCAGCTGTGCCTCAATCATATTTCATTTTATGGCTTAAGCTTTCTTTTCAATTATTGAAACATCATACATACATCCTTTGTTTGTATTATTAGTATGTTTATGTCTGTTTAGGTGTCATGGGATGCCTCAGTTTGGAAGTATGCTTTTAAGTGTACTGGCACACACACTAGGCTGCCCTTTTCCAGCTCAAGCATTTAACCCCCTGTTAAACTGCTTTTATTTTATTTTATTCCACATAGATGATATAGGTATGGTGTGGAGCTGCCTTATGTATGGATTACTAAAATAATCTTTTAGGATATGGTGTCTGGTGTTTGTTTTATTGTGTATGCAACAGATACCTCTTTCAGAATGGAATTGAGTACTTACAATGAACGAAAAATACAGTTTTTCTTTTTGCCTTTTTTAAATCTATAATCTTCAGTAATATTAACATTTTTATTTATTTTGATGACTGCCTGGCCAAAAAGTCACCATTTCAGAAGGGTCAAATTAGGGGTCTAAAAGAAAATGACTAAGGAGACTTGAAACTGCTGGATCTGGGTAAAGTACGCTTCGACACTATCAAAAACCTGGAAGCATAGTGCTGAACCGTCAATGTTGTGAAAGAAATGTGATCAGAAGAAAATCATGAATGGAGATCACTTAAACCCTAGGTGAAATTGCATGAGGGAAATCAACTGTAAAAACCATAGCTAATTTTAATACTGTAAGTATGAGCATTTCCATACACACACAATGTGACGAGAACTCTCAGGATTGGGACTAAACAACTTTGTGGCCGTAAGCAAACCACTTATTAGTGAGACTAATCAGAAAAAAAGAGTTAAATTTGCTAGGGAAAACAACGATAGGTCTTTAGAGCAATGGTCATGATGATTCAAATTGACCCTATTCCAGAGTGATGCGTGCATCAAGGTAAGAATGTAATGAAGAAATGTATGAACTGGTGGCAGTGTTGTGATCCGGGGTTGCTTCAGTTGATCAGGTCAAGACTCAGCAAGGTTATGTTGCAATAAATGAGTCAGCTGATGACCTGAAAGTACTGAACGACCCGGTTACAGCATGACCCTAATCCAGGACTCAAATTGTGAAATTGTGAGTGGTTCTGGGAGCATGAGGAATCATGTTTACACATGAACTGGCTCCCACATTGTGTGCTGTAGTAAAAGCTATAGGTAATTGAATTAAATCTCTTAACCAGGCAGTGTATTTTTTAAATTGATTTCTTTTACAGATCATCTATATTATACTCTAGTATGTATCCACAATGATGTTTAAACAGATAAAGAATTTGAAACCAGGGGGAAATCCAGCCATTATTACATTGTGGTGGAGATTTTGGACCCAGTTACCTAATTTGGTAGCAGCCCAGGGACGAGAAATACAAATGCACATCCATAGAAGATAATATAATATGGCACAGTTTTACTGTGGTGGCCAGAGTTGTGATTTTGATTCACACCATGGGTGACTGCCCTCCTCTTAACTATGCCCACATTTAGAGTTATACAACTACTACATATAATTATTAAAGCCACACACATACAATGTAATTGCAAGTAATTCTTGAATAGAAAAGAAAGCAATGGATATCTGAAAAAAAAAATTTAGAATTCAAAATTACTTTTAAATGCATACTTTTATTAAAAATGTGACATTAGTATTCTGACAATTCCTTGAAAGCATCAGTGAGAGCCGCCCACGCAGTTTGACAGTTAGGGAGATGACGGGGGTGGGGGGGGGGGGGGTGTACCGCGCTGCACCGGAAATCACTCCACCATCTCCAGTAAAAATCAGATGTCCGAGGTTTGACCACAAACAGCTCACCAGTACTGTATTTGTTCTCTCCGACGAGGACACTATGGTGGACATCTTGGTGCTGATGTTCTTCGCGATCATCGGACTCGTTTTTCTCTCGTACATCATCTACATGCTCTGATGCACACGCAGAAGCGTTCACGGAGCACTGTGATGGGTCTCCCAGGAAAACGGTAGGCCATACTCAGATGTACTGCACTACAATATAGCCGGATTTTGCTTATAAAACCGGAGTGCTTTAAGCATGAAGAGCCCAGCAAACGTGCACCTTATAATACATATGCAGAGCTGCCCATCCATCTACCCCGATTGGGTAATACATCTATTTAACGATTTATTTGATTTAACAACAAAACGTTTTGTGCTTGGTTTAGAAGACTCATTTCCGTATGGCAGATATCAAACTCCAAAGGACAGAATTGCAATAAAAACGAAACATCATACATATTTAGGATTCATTTATTAATGAAGTATTGCGCTGAGCTAAATTAGCAAATTTATTTATGTGGTTGATCACACAGAACATTTGTTGTTGTTTTTTAAATAATTTGTTATTGCTGTAAGAAGTAAGTTATAGTATTATAGAATTAGTTGTTTTATATTTGTATTTTAAATTTTGCATAATATTTATATTAGCCTTAATTGTTTAGAAAGGATTGGTTATAAAATTATATTATTATTATTATTATTATTATTATTATTATTATTATTATTATTGAAAAATATTGTATTGTTATTATTTTCCATATTTTATTGTTATTATACTATAGGTATTATTATTTTAATATTATTAATGCTGTAAGAATTAAATTATAGTACATTTTTAGATAATTAACCCTAAAGAATTAGTTGTTTTTATATTTAATAAATGCTTTCTCTTGGAATTCTACATAATCTGTTTATATTAATTTTACTTTTTAATTAATTTATTTGTATTTATTTTGGGGTGAAAGTCACCATTTCAGAAGGGTCAAATAAAATAAATATTAAATTAATTAATTATAAATATTAAAGATATTATTGTTATTGCTGTAAGAATTACAGTTATAGTGCATTTCTTAGACCAGCATCATATTTAGTCATTTTTTATTATTCTGCTGTGTTCATACAATATTAGAATATGTTAATGATGAATTTGGCATAGATTTTTTTTTTTTAAAGATTGAAATTAGTCAATATGAAATTTCCCAAGCTAATCTGAATTTACCCTAATTTAGGGCACTGAGGCCTAACTGCAGTTTTGTATAGGGTTTATTCTAAGGTTGAACTCTGGTATTCCATCAATCTCTCCAGCTAAATAGATAAATGGAGAGATAGATAGAGTGCTTTATTGACCCCTGATGGAAATTGTTTTTGATAAAGATAAAAATATTGCTGCAGCATTAAATCCTATTATGGTTACATTTTCAGAAAGAAATTTGGATGCTGGCCATCAGCCACTGGAGAGAGAAGAAAAAGCTGTCGAACAGATCTTAAACAAGAGGAATTCCATTATGAAAAGTGACACCTCAGAACATTTACATAATTGTCTCCCTTTCTTTCCGTACTGATGGTCTCTTCATCGTCCTACATACAGTACTATTGAAATCCAAGAAGGTTATGGTGTCCTTCTTTTTTAAAGTGGATGAAAATGATAACTCTGGCCTTTTCTTTGTAACTTTGCACTGTCTGCAGTGTAGCACATTACTTAGTGGATAAATATTTGTCATGTGTGTTTGTAAGTTAGACAAAGGATAAAGAAATAGAGAAATTGTAAAGATGCAGTCGATTCTATCAAGGCTAAAGTTATACACTTCCTTGGATGACTTGACTTGACATGTAATATGCACTCTTTTTAACCTTCATTTTTTCACAAGATGATGACTGTGGTATTTGAAATAAAGCAATGAAAAAGGAAAAAATTCTCTTTTTATATTACTTAATGATGCGCTATGGTGGCTTAGTGGTTAGCATTGTGGCCTTGCACCTCCAGGGTGTGGGTTTAATTCCCGCCACGGGTGTGTGGATGGCGTTTGCATGTTTTCCCCATGCTTGGTGGGTTTTGTCCCGCAGTCTAAAGACATGCAGATTAGGCTAATTGCCATTCCCAAATTGCCTATAATGTGTGAATGTATGTGTATAACATTTCCAAGCTGGAAAGGTGATTATTTATTAAGTTGTAATAATATAACAATAATAAATTGTAAGGGCAATTAAAAGTAAGGACTTAGAATCACCTTTACTTGGTCATATACTGATGGAAGAGAGAAAAATTTGTGACTAAGGCTACTCAATTAAAATCTTTTGCCTTTTTATAATTAATTTTCATCCACTTATACTGTATAAACAAGCACTCAACCACTTAATGCAGGAATTATGCACTTTTGTCAGAACTATTTACAGTAACAAATGGGGAAATTTTTTTATTGCCTTATTCTAATATAATATGCTTATGTTATGTTTCCTCCAATCTCCCAAAACGTTCTAGTACTGTATGTGAATTGGCTAAAGCTAATTACTTCATGGGGGTTAGGGCTATCTGTGTGAATAAGTGTGTGCTTATAGATATGCACTTTGAGACTGTGAGAGATTGTTGTTTTATCCAGTGTGGGTCCACAACATGACCAGTGTTATTGGGATTGATCCAGAGCCAGCATGACCCTGACCAGAATAAATAATTTCTGAAAGTTGCAAACAGTGCCATCATGTCCACGTATCATACCTGGTACCTTTTTAAAAAACTAGTTTAAGACGGCAACAGGTGTAAGGGGGTATAGCTCAGTGGTAGAGCATTTGACTGCAGATCAAGAGGTCCCCGGTTCAAATCCGGGTGCCCCCTGGAAATTATAGTATCTTTTAAATATGAGCAGAAAATCAGGTGGATGACAATCCTTACCAAATCAAGGATGTTGCATATAGTAGAGAAAGACGCTTCGTTAAAAAACGCAGTGCTGAGACCGGTGCAAGGTTGTCAGCCATAACGGGAAAGGACGTAGTGCTTTTCTCTGCCACGTAGGAAACGCAGAAGGACATGAAACCTGTATTGCCGTCTGTGTTATTTGAAGAAACATCGACATCTACTGGTAGAAAACTGCATCCGCATTCAAAATATTAGTATAAGTCAGGCCAAAACTGGGACTTTTACTGGGCCAAGTACTTAATCAATCCAAATTTAATAGCTGATATTTATTGGTTTGCTGGAATCAAAAAAAGGTATTATAAAGAGAGTAAATACTACAGCAACACAGCTAAATTTGGTACTGCAACTACAACAGAAACTAAACCAAAATCTCTAAAAGGGCAGCAAAGTGGCACAGAGAACATCCTTGTCATTCCAAGCTCCAGAATCACACATGGATTGCAGGTTAGTATTTAACTGGAATTTTTTCCTGATTTTCTAGTTTCCTCCCAAAAGCACGCTGGTATGATGGATTGGCATAGTGTCAATGTGAGTGCACACAGTACCCTGCCTGTTTCTATTGACAGGATAGCCAATACTGCCAATGCCCTGCCCAGGATAAAGCATCAATAACGTATATATTACTTTTTAGACTATATAAATCATGTAGGAATATATGATACTTCCCAGACAAAGGAGAAAGTTACCACCTGGATTTAACTAAGCAAATAGGTAAGAGCCTTCAATTGGATAATTACTGCAGTGCGTAATATGATTCACCTGGCAACAAGTTATTTAACCCTAACTGATGCCGGGAGAAGCTTCTCATTTCTTAAACAACCATGTTAGAAGTCATATCTTGTGGTTATAAAGATATAATTAACCAAAATGTAGTTTTTATTTTTTTACCACATTTTACAACTTTAACTTGAATTAATATTAAGATTTGTATACCGGTAAAAATATTTAAAGAGATCTATTTTTCAAATGTAATATTTTTAAGAATTAAAATGGGGTAATGGGGTACTCTAATGGGGTAACATCAACAATTAATTTAATTTAACATCAAAATGTTTACATAAAAAATGTTTACATAGGGAAGATATCAAATTGCAAAGGACAGTATTGCAATAGATAATAATTAATCGATTGCTGGAAGAGCCTTAATACTGATGCTATATTTAACTAACTCAATTCAATTCAATTGTATTTGTATGGCATTTTAATCAGTGATAATTGTCATCAAGGCATGTTTACAGACTCAAAATAAAATTATGAGTATGAAATGTTAGAAAATATATATGAATCAAAATGCTCAGATTGTCCCCAGTGAGCAAGTTGAGGGTGACTGTGGCAAGGAAAAACTCCCTGAGATGGCAATAGAAAAGAACCTTGAGAGGAATCAGACTCAACACGAAACCTATTCTCATTTGCACTGTACAAAAAAACAAAACTAGATAAATGTTGAATGAATTAATACTGTATTTCTTCTTACAGTGGAATTCATTGATACAGCTGGTAACATTTATGTTCCTTAAAAACCTAGGAGATACAGACTGAATAAACTAATCAAGTTGTGCCAGCAATGTACCATCCCTGAGATGCAGTCATGAGCGCTTAGCTACTGTAACAAAAGTTCGAGAAAAACCCCCAAAGTGTTTAACAGTTAAGAAGCAGTGACACTTCAGTACTCTGTAAGTTAATAGATATAAAAATATCCATGTTAGATTGGCTTCAGTGTCGCTAAATCTATGAACGCTATTTTGGTTAACTTATTTGTATGAAAACCTAGTACATAAATGGTTATTTTAAAACATCACTCCAAACATGTAGTTACTCCTAAGAATGACTTAGTAAAACCCTTGATGCATAGCTTTAACCCATCATTAGCATTCCAAAAACACATTTTGGTATATATAGATTTTTTTAAATTAAATATATGTTTTTTGTTTGTTTGTTTGTTTGTTTGTTTGTTTGTTTGTTTGTTCATAACTAAATATTCTGTAAAATGTATCATCGTTGCCTTTACAAGACTTGTTTTCTTTAATCAGGACTCTGCAGTGGAAGATTAGGTCAGAGGAGTGACAGTTGGACAGTTGGAAGTTGTCTGTGGTGTGAAGGGGACTGTAATCCTTGAGGGCCTGGGTGACTATGCAGCAGTTTTAGGACTGATGTTTGGTCAAGTCTGTGCTCTGAACATTGAATTCCAAAAGGACTGGACGTACACCTTTGAAACCATCCAAACTAGAACCACTGGACTTGGAGAGACATTCTCCCCTCAGATTCACATGTTGAGAAACAATCTCTTGTTGCCATAGAGATTCCTTTTTTGTAACTGACATTTTGGGACAAAAGTCTACAAAAGTAAAATCTTTGTTAGTTTTTAAAAATGGTTATGATACTGTAATATAAAAGAATCAATAAGAGACTGATAAGCATCAGTATCCAGGTATTTTACTGACCTTTAAGCAAAATAGAACTTGTGTTCTCCTGTTTTATCCAGATTACTGTTTTAACCTTGTCTAGTTTTGGAAGAATTTTTTTAAGTAATGTTTGTATGTTTAAAGTGTTGGGGTATTGTTATGCAATGTGTGTTTAATTTATTTAAAGTGATGTTTGTGTGTTTAATTTGTTGGGGTATTGTTAAGCCAACTTGATTTTTGTTTTGTTTTTTATAGAAAAACAATCACTTGAACCAACTACATCAACAGGCTAAAATGGGAGACAACTTACTTTTTTGAGTAGATAAAAAGTTGGGCTAGTCAACCCTAGAGAAATATAATTAATTGAGCCCACAACCAATACTACATGACCAGACTTAAATATTTGATGTACAGTACAACCTGAGTCTTAAGATTTTGAACTGGGTCACACCTTGTATCACCTAAACAGCAATGTGAAATATTTTGTTTGGCCAGCAAATTGCTCTAAAAGTTGAATAAACTTCAAAAAGCTATGCAACTTATTACTAAACTTTTTATGTTGATGCAGCTTTTTTTCCAGTGTGGCTGATTACGGATAGCAGGAATTGTTTTAACTGAGAAACACAGTTAATACATGGAAGCGGCTACCTAATCTTCTGGTAGGGTCAATGTGTTAAAAAGTAACTTTTATTTGTCCATACTAATACAATATGCCTATATTTTGTTTGTATTCATTTGGATTCCTCGGGGTTCACTGGCATCCGTCCATCATCCAAAACATGCCAGTAGGTGAATTGGCTAAAACTAATTACCCTGTAGGTGTGAATGAGTGTGTGCTGGAACATATGCACTTTGCACTATGAGAGATTTTATCTGAAGTGTATTCCTGCATAATTCTGGGATTGTTCTAGATACTGCGTGACCCTGACCAAAAGGTTTTAAAGATCAGACATCAAGTGGAGGATAATGTGTGCCATTAATGGCAAATATATTACAGATACTGTACTTGAGAGGAAAAAAAAACATTAGATCTATATGAGGGGGTATAGCTCAGTGGTAGAGCATTTGACTGCAGATCAAGAGGTCCCCGGTTCAAATCCGGGTGCCCCCTTTGAGTTAAAACAAGTTTTAATTACCAAACATCAAGAGCATGATCCCTATCAAATGTATTACAGATACTGGAGAAAAACGTTTCCTTAAAAAACAACAGTGCTGACGTCGGTGCAAGTTTATCAGCCATAGCAGAAAAGGATGCAGTGCTTTTCTCTGCCGCGTAGGAAAAACCTGTAATCGCGTCTGTAATGTGTTAGTAGGAGAAACAGCGACATCCACTGGTAGAAAATTTCATCCGCATTCAAAATATTACTTTAAAGTACAGTAGAGTACTGAATTCAGACTAAAACAGGGATCTTTCTTTTGAGCCAATTACTAATCAACCCAGAACTATATTATAAAGACAGTAAATACTATCAGCTAAAAAACTATAAAACTAAACTTTAGTCCTGAAACAAAACCAAAACCTTCCACATACTTAAAGGGGCAGCAAAGTGGCACAGATAACATCCTTGTCACCCCATAGCTCCAGAATCTCCTGGATTACAGGTTAGTATCTAACTGGAATTTTCTCACAATTCTCCAGTTTCCATCGAAAAGCATGCTGGTAGAAGAACTAGCTTGGTGTCGATATGTGTGCAAACGATACCCTGCCTCAAGGTCATATTTCCCATGATAGGGCTAGGGTTAGGGTCTGCCAACATCTTAACCAGAACACATTTTTTAGAGTATATTAAATTATACAAGGAATGTATTCCACTTCTCAGCCAAAAAAAGTCACCACCTAGATTTAACAAAGCAAACAGGTAAGCACCTTCTATTGGGTAATTACTGTATTGAGTAACATAGATATACTTAATGCAGTGAGTGGCTTCTCAATTCTTCTCAACAATCATGTCATATGGTTGTAGCAAAGATTTAATGAACCAAAAATGTACTCTTCCTTTTCATTTTTTTCTTACCTTAATTTTTTTATTATATGTATTTTTTTAGTTTATTATTATTAATATATTGAAATTGGTATATTTTCCAAAAATGATATATTTAAGATCTATCAAACAAGAGGGAATGCTGTTGTGATGATTATCAGCACAGCTCATACTTATTACAACAGCAACCTTACTAATGTGATATTGCATTTATACAACAGTTCTACAAACACCATTTATTACAAGCTAATTATGATTATTTTTGTTATTTAACCAGTTATTTTGCTGCACCAACACATATCCCCTGCACCAGGCAAAGCTGGTGACCGACAGTTAGTGTAGTTAACAATGATAGAGGTGGTTTTAAATTATTATGCATACTATGTAGCCAAAAGGGGAAGAGAATAAAACATGAAGGTAGTGGACAGTTCTGTAAATCTTGTAATTTTCTCTTTATATGTCCACTAATTCCACTAATTTTGAATCTGACTTTTGACATGTAGCTGCTCTCTCTTCAGTACAGTTGACCGTACCGACTTACTTTCACCCATGCTGCAACACACAGTGAAGAACGTTGTAGAACGCCTGGGATGCAGAATGATACCTATAGTTAACCGTCCCAATACGTGGATGTTTTTAGCTCGTGGTGTGAATTTTTGTCTCTTGACATTGGTCTGTTCAGCCTGTACAATGTTTAAAATTAAGATTATAATTAAAACTATTTATTGCCCTTGGTGTAAACCTACTGTGCAGTTCTGGCCACATTTGACATGTTTGCCAAGTATAAAAGTAGAGGAAGGACTCCGTCTTGATATTGTAATCAACAATATACAACATTCACATAATAGTAGATTAGATTATATTCAACTGTTTATTGTCTTGTATTGAGCAAAGTACAATTACAAATCTACAGAAATGTAGTTAACCTCTATACAGAAAAGGTGCTGAAAAGCAAATGGTAGTAGATATAAAGTGCAAAATGCAATATAAACAACTTTTTACAAGACATATAGTAATTTACGGTAAACATAATTGATTTTGCCATATAGATGGGGTAGACAGGGGTGCTTAAAAGGACTATTGCAAATGGTGTACAGATGTAACATTCTTTGGCGTGTTATAATTGAATGCAAGGGTGAGTCAAATGCAAACCATAAAGGCGTGGCATAAATTAAAATAGGTTTTGTTGTAAAGAAATCCACATAAAGTGATGGAACACACCCTTTAAATGAAACAGTGATGATAAAAATAATGTCTCCTAACTGACAGCTATCAAAAGTAACCATGAAAAAGAAATTCACTTTAAAAAAAACGTTCACCAGACCCATGCGTGGGGGTATAGCTCAGTGGTAGAGCATTTGACTGCAGATCAAGAGGTCCCCGGTTCAAATCCGGGTGCCCCCTTGGAATTGAGCACAAATTTTAATTACCGGCCATTAATCAAGTTGATGATAATCCTTACCGTTTATAACAAATATATTACAGAAGCTAAAGTAAATCGTTTTGTCCGAAAAGCACTGTGCTGACGCCGGTGAAGGCTTATCAGCCATACTAGAAAAGATGCAGTGCCTTTCTCTGCCACGTAGGAAAAGCACAGCGATATACAGTAAATCCTGTAATTCTGTCAGTGTTTTAGTAGGAAGAACAGCGACATCTACTGGCAGAACACTGTATCCGCGTTAAAAAATATTACCGGACAACAGGTGTTCTATCAGTTTTTACCTACTTCTCAGAATTTCCTACCGGTAGAAAAAACAGATAGTTATACCGGTCTGTCCAACATTATCCAAATGGACATAAGAGTGCAAAAAAAACAATTGCAATACTCAGTTTTAACATGGGCAGCAGATTCTGACACATGACGGTACTTCAGAATGTAAATACTATAGTTTTAACATGGGTACAAACGAAAAATAAGAATCACTCCCACCATTCAATTCACAGGTCAACTGTTAAACATACGCATGTGAATCAAATAAAATGTCAATTAAAGGCACAAAACTATGAAATACCTCAGTAAATTCGCACACGAATAAATTTAAGCGTGACGTATTTTTAATGCGCATGCGTAGAAAGCCTGGGTAGGAAGTAATGATGAGTAGGATGAATTGATAGAACACCGGCACGTCTCAAATCAGGAGTACAATAAAGCAATGAAATAAAGTGTATGTTTCCTACTTTGAAACTAAAACCCATTATATTTATATAAAAATATATATCTGAAGATAAGATTAAATCGGTTAACAGGCAACCCGGAAAAGTATAAAAGCAAATATAATTCGCTTATTTAGTTTGTTTCGGCATAATAATTGCACAACACAACAAAGATTATACTCTCGTAGTTAAAATGTCTTTTAAAGCAGCAGTGAACTTTGTAATATTAAAGGCTAAAGCTATTTAGGTTCACAAGCAACAACTTGGGCGTAGTTTAAATCTTTGACACTTGAATGTAAGTTGCTTTAAACGTAGAGTTGCTTTGGTTTAAGCAGCTGATTGCAGTCAAACAGTTACATTTTTTCCATTATGCTTAAATGTATATTGTCTCAGACCTTCTTAAACGTGAGTGTATGTTGCTTGTAAGTTATAAGCAAGTTTCTAAAAAGTCATTTGCTTATCACCAACCATTCCGGACCTTTGATCTTAAATAGAAATCATATTCGGACATTTGAATATAGGTTTGAGAAGCTCAAAACTAATATGTTAGAAGCTAGTTAGCTTCCTTGCTTGCTATAAAATATCAAGGAGCCAGTGAAATGACTTAGAAGCAATTATTGATTATTCAAAGTGTTTAAAATGGCATAATGTTAGATATGTTTTTTTTTTTTTTTTTTGGCTGAAATACATACGTTGCTGGTTCTGAATGTGAGTTTTGGACATGGTTCATGATTGCCAAGTGTACGTGTAGAGGAAGGACTCCGTCTTGATATCGTAGTCAACGATATAAACCATTCACACAATAGTAGATTAGATTAGATTCGATGTTATTGTCTTTGAGCAAAGTACAATTACAAACCCAAGGAAATGTAGATAACCTCTATCCAGATGTGACCAAGTCGATGTTTAAAAAAAAAAAAAAAAAAAGATTTGTAATGGCCATCAATTCTTTTACAATTGTGCGGGGGTATAGCTCAGTGGTAGAGCATTTGACTGCAGATCAAGAGGTCCCCGGTTCAAATCCGGGTGCCCCCTTTACCGTAAAACCAAGTTTTAATTACCAGCCATAAATCAAGTCAAGCATAATCCACTGCTATTGATAGAAACTATATTATAGATATTCGGAAAAAAACTAACAATGCTGAGGCTGCTGCAAGTTTATCAGCCATAGCAGGAAAGAATGCAGTGTTTTTCCCTGACACGTCGGAAAAGCCCTGTGTTGTACATAAATCCTGTAATCCCGTCTGTGTGTTAGTTTGAGGAACGTCGACATCTACTGGTAGAAAACTGCATTCGCATTCAAAATATTACTGTATAAATATTCATTCAAAAGTATTAAAGTCAGACTTTTCTTTTGAGCAAAGTACTTAATCTCATTGGACTAATCCAAGATGGCGCTGAGTCTACATATCAGAAAGAGGTGGATCGCCCGGTGCTCTGGTGCCGTAAGAACAACCTGGAGCTGAAAAAACCGCAAAACTGTGGAGATGGCAAAGGACTTTCACAGACAGCCCTCAACATTACTCCTAATATCCAGCAACCATGTGTCAACCATGAGGTCCCATGACCTGAAATGGGAATCCAACATCAATTCCATCCTCAAACAGGAGTTATTTTCTGCACCAACTGAGGAAGTAAGGTCTGCCACAGGAGCCGTTGATACAGTTCTAAACTGCAGTCATTGAACCTGTCCTGTGCACATCCATCACCATCTGCTTTGGAGCAGCCACAAAACAGGATAGAAACAGACTGCAGTAAACAGTGACTACAGCAGAAAAAATCACTAACCCCACTCCATGACTTGTACTCTACAAGAACCAGGAAATGGGTAGAAAAAAATCACACCCAGGACACAACCTTTTTAAAAGGCACCAACATGCTTACACCCTAAAAATGCTTACACCCTACTAAACTCTACTGTTATTCGCACTAATTAAACATCTGGCACTGTATATTGTCTAAAAGCATCAACATGATTCCTAAACACTCCTTACATCCTACTGCACATAACTGCTACTTGCACTACATATTACAGAATACATTGTCTTTATAAACTATTTTAACAAATCAGCTAAATTTGGTACTGCAACTACAACAGAAACGAAACCAAAATCCTCCACATATTGTATATAAAAGGTCAGCAAAGTGGAACAAAGAACATCCTTGTCGCTGCACAGCTCCACAATTCCCTAAATTGCAAGTTAGTATCTAACTAAAATTTTCTCACTATTCTCCAGTTTCATCCCAAAGGCATGCTGATAGAGGAACTGTCTTGGTGTCATGGTGTGTGCACACAGTACCCTGCCTCAATTTCATAGTTCCCTTTATAGGATTAGGGTTCACCAAGACCCTGATCACAATAAATCAGCTGTGAATTAGTAGTGAAGTATATATTATTTTGTTAGATGATATTAAATTATACGAATAATATATTACACTTCCTGACTAAAACATGTCAGCACTTGAATTTAACTAAGGAAACAGGTAAAACCTTCCAATTTGGTAATTACTGCAGTGAGTAATATAGTTCAGCTAGCAATAAGTTATTTAACCCTAACTGTCGCAGTGAGTAGCTTCTCGCTTCTAAGCAGCCATGTCAGAAGGCAAATCCTGAATTGTGACAAATATATTACTCTGTTTCAGAAAGGTCAAATAATTGTACAGTGTACGTGAAAATATATTGAACCTAATTGAAATGATAAAATATTTAAAGTCTAGAATAGAGAACATGGTGAACAATTAAAATTGAAAATAATACTATACATAAAGAAAAAAGATGCAAAAAGATTTTGCTAAGCATCGTCCTAGGGACTGAACATGACTGTGTTAATGAAATATCCTCTATTGCACAATTCTGTAAAATTCAGTTTCAAGCAACTTCTCTTCTCTTCTTCTTGAGTGTCTGTTGCACAGCTGTCAAGTCAGCTATCTTCCCCATGATTGTGCTACTGACCTACAACGAGAGAAACTCAGACATTAAAGAAGTTCCTGGGAGGACAACTTTTCAGCAGGGGACAATGACATGAAGTAGGCAGTCCGATCATGGCTCAGGCATTCAGAGAAAGCTTTGTGAAATGTGAAATAAGTGTGCTAGTGTAGAAGGGGATTATATAGAAGGATAAAGGTATTTTTTACTTTTTATGTTACACAACTTCATGTTATTCTACACAATCAAAGGTCTTGGTTTGACTTGAACACCCTTTGTATATACAGTAGTCTTTGGCCAAAAATGTCACACACTCTAATAATTTGTTTGACTATGCAAGATGGGTGCGCCTATCCATGCCTGTCTTTTTTTACCCTGATATACTCATAAGGTAAATCTGGAATCATCAGACTACATTATTTTTCCATTGCTCCAAAGTCTAGTCTTTTGCACCCAAGCAAAATAAAGCCTTTTATAATTAGCTTCACTGACACATGGTTTTCTTATGGCCACACAGATGTTAGGTGGCACACTCTCTGTTCCATATAGTTGACAGTTTTAGTAGTGTGTTGGATGTTTTTTGTTGTTGTTGTTGTTGTTGTTGTTGTTTAACCCAATTTAAATAATTTAAACAATCTCATAATCATTTGACACTTCTGAAATGTGCCCATTTTTGGCCAGTGAGGTTTGGGTTATATAAAATAAGGAATTTTCTTAGAGACCTACAGTGCAAGATCACAACTGATTACTGTGTGTTACACTTACTGAGATAATAATTATAGCTTTGGGGTCATATCAGAAAACACTGATTGCCTGACAATAAATTGCATCTTTCATTGCATTACAGATTTAATGCATTCTAGTAAAATACGCTTATTTCACATATGGAGCTTTTGGTTTACACTAGAGTGACATTTCTACACTCAAGTATGAAAATACCTTTAACATTTTAACACTGTAGAGTTTGACAACTTTGTGTGTGTGTGTGTGTGAGAGAGAGAGAGAGAGAGAGAGAAAGAGAGAGAAGGGGGCAGTAGCTTACTTCCCCCTTTCTGAAGTCTGAAGTTCCATGTGAAATCATGAGACTGAGCACATGACCAGTGCTCAGTGCTTACTTCCTATATGACTGGAATATGTGACAAGAAATCATGGGATTTTTAATATTGTAACATTTGTAACATTCTCTGTTTTATATATTATATTCTAGAATAACACCATTTTAAACTATAGCAATGCTTAGTAGTATTGAATTCACCTTTCAGATTTTAATCTCGACAGACTAAGTATTGTATGTGTTTGATTCTGGTTTGATTTCCACCTCGGGACTGTGTGCATGTTCTTCCGGTGCTTGGTGGATTTCCCCCAGGTACTCCGATTTCCTCCCACAGTCCAAAGATATATAGATTAGGCTAGTTGGCACCACAAATTGCAAATAGTGTGTGAATGAGTGAGTATGTGTTTGTGCCCTGATTGGCACCCCATCCAGGATGTATCCCGCCTTGTGCCCTAAGTCTCCTGGGATAGGCTCCAGGCCCCGGGAACCTATATAATGATGTGAGTAAAATATAGCATCGCCCACAGTGAGACCTTGGGGGAGGGTTATAAATAAATAAATTAATTAATAAATAGAATCACACCTCTCAGGTGTTAAGATTGACAGGATAAGTATTAAAGGTATGTAAACGTAATTGAAATGTATATGTATAATATATGTATTTTTTTTCTCCTTATGTAATATTATCAGTTATAAGCAGCGTGTGCTTTATGCAGACCTAGAACTAGCATTTAGGCCTAAATATTCTCGCATTATGAAAAACAAAATGCAGCGTTTTTCACTCTCCTCTGTTCACACATCAGAGTCTGCAATGGGTCATACTAAAATATCTGGGGGGTGAAAGGGGGTGCATATGAAATCATCCAAAACGGTAACAAAATGTTCAAAGTTACACCTTAGAACGTTAAATTTCTTATTATAGATCATATGCCTAAATTTTTTTCATCACATATTACACATGAATCACTGCAAAACTTTGGAAAACACGTCGCGGGTTTATTGGACGTCCCCTAAAAAAAGCGGAAATGGTTCGTGCGCTTATGGTTGGTCATGTGACCGCCTCTGGGTCGCCATTTTCTTCCTCTCCGCCGGTGATCAGCTCTTCTCTTGGATTCGTGACTTCGCTCTTGGTCTCTCCGCGTCTTTCAAGCCTTTGACATCTGACAAAGAGCCGAATACAACGCTCTAACGCCTATATTATTCTATTTGAAACGTTTAGGCTCGTGTTTTTCCTTTTCTCCGTCGCGAGTTTGTTTGTGTCGTAAACCATGTCCGCTGAGAATCCAGAGTATTCCCCGTTCTTCGCGGTGATGGGCGCCTCGGCAGCGATGGTCTTCAGCGGTAAGAGGCACTGCGGTTCACCTTCGCACACGATTGCACTGATGTAGCTGTTTTTTTTTAGTCGATTTGGACGGTTTTTTTTTTTTTTTAGTATTTAGGTGGAATAAACGGTTCGGGATCGCTGATGCGGCTCGGTGTGTATGTAGGGGGGAAGGGAAGCAAAAGAGAAGGTTTCCATCACGGCACATGACGTCCTGCTTGACGTAGATGCCTTTAAATTATTTATTGGGGGTTGGCTGTCTTAGTTAAAATAATAATTGCAAAAGCAAGCGTATAGCGACTGTATACGATTATATTTATATCTGAGTGTGGACATATGTTGCCTAACCAGCTGGCAGGCTTCTTTGGCGTTAGCTCCCTTCTAGTTGCGTTTTCAACAAGGACATTTAATTTATTAATTGCAATGATCTCATTTTATAAAATACGATTAGTTCTGTTTTACAAAAGCAGTCAAGCAGTTTAACCTAAGCAGGTGCATCAATTGCCCTATGCGACATTTTTCTTTTTTTCAAAGCATAATCCACAGTCCTAGTCGTACACGAATATCCTGTGGGTGTTCACCGGTTTGTTTTCCCAGAGACGGCGTGATCGTTACAATCCATCTTGTCTTTGTTGCAATGATTAATTTAACGTTAGAAGTGCCCTGTTTTTTTTCGGCACGTGACTGCTGGTGCAAAAAAAAGAAAAGAAAAAAGAAATGTCCCACCGCCTCCTACTTCCTCCTGACCTTGGGTTCTTACACCTAAAATGCAGCTTTATAGATTAGTGTCTGTGGGTGTGCCTTTGTGTCTGTGTGTGTTTAAAAAAAAAAAAAAAAGAAAAGAAAGAAAAGAGTAGATGGGCGTTTACAACTAGGCGTTGGAATGGTGTTCGTTGGTCTGGTTTGAGCTCTGATTCAGCAAGAAAACAGGCTCGTGAGCAACTTTACATTTGCTGGCATGACCTCGATATTCAGTATGCACTCTGTTCCCGTTTTGTCGTCTGCGTGCTTCAATTATGTTTTGTGCGTTCTCTGTCTTCAGCCCTTGGCGCTGCTTATGGCACAGCCAAGAGCGGCACAGGCATCGCTGCCATGTCTGTGATGAGGCCGGAGCTCATCATGAAGTCCATCATCCCTGTGGTCATGGCGGGTATCATCGCCATCTACGGCTTGGTGGTGGCTGTACTCATCGCCAACAACATTTCATCATCTGTCCCTCTTTACAAGTAAGTCATGCACACGTTTGCATGTGCTTAATAAAATACAGAACTTTGTAGTGCTTTTATAGAGATGATTGTGACCACAGTCTTGAGCAGGGTATATTTGGAATATGTGGTCGTGTTTTGTATTTAAAAAAGAAAAAAAATTAATTCGTTTTATTATTATGATTTTAATTTTTTTTAAAGATTTAAAAACCTAAAGGATTGCCATCTTAATTAGTACTACTAGGACAAGATGAGGACTATGACTAAGAAAGTCTATATCTTCTTCTGGCTTCGACCTGTACAGTCATGGAGAGCTAGAGTCCAGCTCAAGTGCATGCATGTCGAGCTCAAAGGCAAAAATTAATTTCCAGATTTAATAGGTTTTTGGGTATTTATTTGATCAAGTTAATCAATAATCTATGCTGTTTTGACAGCACTTGGATAGTGCACATCTGTCTTTCATCTGTCAGCGTTCAGTCAGTATTCATTGACTGGAATTGGATTTAATCTCATATTGATTTTACAGATATTACACAAATGTTTATTAGTTAATAAGTGTTAATGTTCATAGACATAATGCAGCATTTTTCCATGTTGTGAAGAGCAATGTCTATTGCTTTTTATCGTAATGTTGGTGGATCCTGCTGGGAATATTGTACATCGTGGTTGTGTATCTAACTGGGGAAGTTGACCATTTGACCTCTCTGTCTCCATTTGCAGGAGTTTTCTTCACCTGGGGGCTGGGCTGAGTGTAGGTCTGAGTGGACTTGCTGCTGGATTTGCCATCGGGATCGTAGGAGATGCAGGAGTTCGAGGCACGGCCCAGCAGCCTCGCCTTTTCGTTGGCATGATCCTTATCCTGATCTTTGCTGAGGTGCTGGGGCTCTATGGGCTTATTGTTGCCCTGATCCTCTCCACCAAGTAAACAGCATTAATAATCATAACAAAAATAATTCAAATTATACTGATAAAAACACCCACCCACTACAAACACACACAAATACCAACTCTAGCATTCACTTAATGAAACACATTGAGTAACTACACCACATGAACAGAAGAGAGGGGAGAATGTTTGTGTGTATGTAAGTATGTATGTGTGTGCGCGTGCGTGTGTGTTTGTGCTTGGTGGGCAATTAAATGTAAGAGAGCTCTCCTCTCTGTGTGTATTATAGTAGCTTGACGTGCGTCTCCTTGTAAATGCGCTGTGTAGCTTGTGATTTTGTCTTGATGGTGTTTAGATAGCTGCCCCTGCCCTTTTTGCCACTCTGTGTTTTAATTTTGTCCATTTTCCTTTCTTGTTTAAAGAACAAATTCTGTTTCCACCCCCTATTTTGGGACCATCTGCTGATTTAATGCTGATGTTGAGGACTTACCTGTAAAAAAAAAAACAAAAATGCATTTTCACTGATTATTTATGAAGATTTTGAAATGTTCATGAAATTGTTTAACAGAGTTTATTGAAATCCCAGTGATCTCTCTCTCTCTATATATATATATAAATACATGTATCAGAAGTATATATCTGTATAGGTAGGTGAATTGCACTGTGGGTAATTTGTGCTTGGAGTTCTCTGGATGTAATCATCAGTTACCATACGAATTTTGTTGTCTGTATCAAAGTTATTGGTGTGGAAGTTTACAGAGCGTGCCGCCTGTGAGTGTATGCACGCATATGTTTGTGTGAATGTGTATGTTTTAATTCTAAGGTGACATTCTTTGAACGACGCGTAGCGTTATACCTGTAGCTACTACTGTTTATGGTTGCATTGATGGGCACACACCAGCCTGGCCTGTCCTGTTTCCAAATAAAACTTCCTCAACTTCCTTTTGTCTGGGTTTTTGGTTTGCTTTGACTACTAAAGTATTCAAGAATTCTTAAATATTTGTAAAGTATTCAGATTTTTTTTTTTGGCATATTTGTCACACTTGAATGAATCAGAGCATCAAACAAATGTTAATATTACACAAGGATAACCAGAGTAAATAGAAAATGCAGTTTTATAAATTAATTTATAAATTTCATTTGTTAAGGTGGAAGAAAGCTGTCCAAACCTTCCTGGATTGATGTAAAATAGTAAATGCCTCCTTTGTTAAATCATAAATGAACTGGGGTTTTTAAAAATCTGACCTAACTAGTACCTGCCTGACAAAGTGAAGCATGTTGAAAGATCTCAAAAAGCAACACCATCTAAAGAATTTCAAGAAGGGATGATGAACAAAGTTGCCAAGCCTTGGACTCAGGACTCAAGTGACAGTCAATATTCACAAATGGTGATAACATGGAATGGTGGTGAACCTTCCCAAGAGTGGTCGGGCTACCAAAATTACTCAAAGAGCACAATGAAGACTCAATATTCTGTGGACAGAGGAGATAAAAGTTTGGAACTCTTTGGAAGGTGTGCATCTCGTTACACTTAACACAGCATTTCATAAAAAGAACATCATACAAACAGTCAAACATGGTGGCGGTAGTGTGATGATTTTATGGCTGCTGTGCAGCTTTAGGACCTGGACTATGCAGCAGGCCAATGATCCGAAACACACTAGCAAATCCCCCTCTGAAGGGTCAAATAATACGAAATTAAGGTTTGGGAGTGGCCTAGTCAAAGTCTGGACTTAAATCTGACCGGGATCCTACACAGCGCTGTGAAAGACTGACAGTTATCAACTCCCCATTGCTGTTGTTGCTGTCAAGGGCGACACAACTAGTTATTAGGTTTAGGGGCAATTACTTTTTTACATAGGGCCAGGCAGGTTTGGACAGCTTTTGTCCTTTAATTAAATTATATAATCTTTTAAAAACTGCATTTTGTATTTATTCGGTTCATCTTTGTGTAAGTGTGACAAATATGCAACACACTGTGTCCAGCTCATGTGTAAAAATGATTCCTCATACTCCCAGAACCACTCTTTCACAATATGCCTGTTCCATCAGAGAAGAAAAACTCAGTAGATGTGATAGTCTGGTCATTCAATACTTTCAGGTCGTCAGCTGACTTCACTTTATTGCCACATAACTTTGCTAAGTCTTAACCAGACCAACTAAAGCAACTCCAGATCATAACACTGCCTCCAGAGGCTTGTACAGTGGGCACTATGCATGATGGGTGCTTCGCTTCATGCGCTTCCCTTCTCACTCTGATGCACACATTGCTCTTCAATAGGGGCAGTCTAAACTCATCAAACCACATGATATTTCTCCATTGCTACAAAGTCCAATCTTTAGGCTCACTAGCAAATTGAAGGCATTTTTCATCACATTGTGTGCATATGGAAATTTCTTACATTCACTATTAAACACAGCTATGGTATTTACAGTTGTTGTTTTTTTTCCCATGCAACTTCACCAAGTGTTTAAGTGATCTCCATTTATGATTTTCTTCCCCCACAAAGTTCAGCTCTATCCTTGAATATTTTAATAATGTGTTGAACCCACTTCCAGTAATTACAAATTTCCATTTTTCTTTCCTTCGTTTGATGAAACCCAATTAATTAACCCTTGTGAAATTCGGCCAGGCAGTGCATTTGTGCACATGTATTTGTGCAATGGAATGCAATGATGTGTTTTATATCTGTTCACCAAGCTTACGGTTAATACTGCAGAATCTACCACACTGAGATTTACATTTGACTTTTTACAGTTCTGCCAAAGATGCAAAGTGAAAAGATATTAATGTTAGAAAACTTGTTACTTGTGCATCATCAGGTCTCTTTTAGACAAACAAGGGAGTGATACTGTGCCAAATGCGCTGGGTGTGAGATTAGTACATTCAGTAGTTAACCATCTGGCACAGTTTCTGTGGTTCTCTACTGAAGTATTATCTTGTTTCATAAGCTTTGGTCCTGGCTTAGTGACTTAGTGACTAATTCGGTGGAGAAGAACACTACGGACATCTGTAGTGGGTTACGGCTCTGAGTTACTGATCAGAAGGTCAGTGGTTCCAGAAGTCCCAGTTCTACCACGTTGCTGCTGTGGCGTTCACATGCTGTATCATGGTTGACCCTTTGCTCTCACTCCGGCCCCCCCAACTTGGAATATGTGGAAAAAGGTACAGTATGCCACTGTGCAGTAATGTACAGTATATGTGACAAATAAAGACTTAACTAATTTTTGTGGTTTTCAAAATTATTCCTTGTAAACTTCTTGTTTTATTCCCATCTTTCCTACTATTGGCAGGGTTTCTGCACACACATCTCCACATCTATGGCTATTATTTAGCACCTCCTACACAGTGTCTTTAATGGCTGTTATGTGCAAAGGGAAAGCCATTTAAAACTCCATTGTACTCAAAGTTCACCTTTTTAATACTTCCACAAACACTCTTTCTATAATTAAGTGGTCCACGCAAGTGAAAGAGGAAACAAAAGAAAAGCAACACAAGTTAGGTTTAGGTTTTGGGCCACTGGAGCGCCACAACGGCTTTGATACATCTTGATATCAATTATATCACCAAAAGCTTGTGGACACCTGACCATCACACCCATCTTCCCCAAATTATTGCCACAGGATTGGAATCACAGAACTGTACATGGTGGTAGCAAAAAAGGTTGGAGATGATCTTACAAGAACGTGCTTCATTTATCTTCATTTATAATATGATTACACACTGTCACTTCAAAATAGTCCCCTTGCACAAGAATATGTCAAGCATGTCAAGCACCTTCTGCAATTCCAGTCAAAACAGCATCCTTTAAGTGTCAAAAAGGGCAACCTTTGAGCTGGATCTTCATCTTCAGGAAGAGGGTGAAGTCCTCAGAATCCAAATCTGGTGAGTAGGATGGGTGTGGAAGGGAGATCATGTTGTTTCCGACTAGAAACTTACTTGTGAGGAGAGCTCGGTGAGAGGACGCATTGTCATGTGATCAGAATAGTACCAACTGCACAGCTCCTGATGTACACAGGATGATGTCTTTTGGCACACTGACTTATGAAGGTCGGTGCTCCATGTGACTGTGTATGCAGCCTTGTGCTGCCATTTGTTGTTGTGTTACAAAACTAGTCTTGACACTTTTTTGATACCACCTTGTAAAATTAATCAGTTGCAATTTTCTTTTACTGGAACTAAGGGGCGCAAATCTGTTCTAGCCTGAAAATGCTCTATGAGCCCTAAGAAGACATGGTTTGCCAAGGGTAAGCTTTTAACTATACAGTGTAGACTCCTGGAAATTGTACTAGAATAATGGAAACCACTTTTACAAACTATATTCCTTCAGTTAGTGCTTCGATGATGGTGCAGATCTCTGTCCAATACATCATTTAAAAATGGTCCTGATATGGGCATAAAAGGGACAAACAGACCATAAATATGCCAACAAAACAATGATTCCACATTTGCTGATTTTTCTTTTGTCACTCTTAAAATGTGCAGGGTATTATACGTAGACACAAACCTAAATTGAAAACAATGTCCAACAAGCCATCGCCGCCCGGGTGCACCACACAACTTGCACACTTCATGCACTATGATGTAATACGGCTGATGACAACTTGGGCCCTAAGTATTTGTCATGTCAATTAAGCATCATCATGTGTGTGTGTGTGTGTGTGTGTGTGTGTGTGTGTGTGATGTGTAGGTGTGTCAGTCTGTGTATGACGAGTGTGTTTGTGTCTGTGTTAACATTTGTGATATGTGTGTTAGTATGTGTGTGATGTGTCTGTGTGTGTGTGAGAGAGAGTGAGAGATGTGAGTGTGTGAATGCTAACGTTTGTGATGTGTTTAGAATAAGGGGATTTTTATGTTAAAACCTTCAAAAAGCTGGTGTGTGTGTGAGAGAGAGAGAGAGAGAGAGAGAGAGAGACGTGTGGGTGCATCCGTCTGTGCGTGACGAGTAAATGTGTTTGTGCGTGTTTGTGTGTGTGTGTGTGTGTGTGAGTCTTAGAATTTGAGATGTGTGAGTGTGTAGAATAGGGGAAAATGTGTGTGTGTGTGTGTGTGTGTGCGTGTGTGTGTGTGTGTGTGTGTGTGTCTGTGTGTGTGTGTGTGTGTGTGTGTGTGAAAAAAGAAAGAGAGAGAGAGAGAGAGAGAGAGAGAGAGAGAGAGAGACATGGGTGTGTCAGTCTGTGTGTGACAAGTGAAAGTGTTTGTGCATGTTTTTGTGTGTGGTGTGTTAACATTTGTGTAAAAGAGAGAGATGTGAGTGTTAACATTTGTGATGTATGAGTGTGTAGAGTAGGGGGAATTTTATGGTAAGACCTCCTAAAAGCATCACACTATGATGTCACTCAATATAATGCCACACAGAAAGTTATTAACCATTTTTCAGCCCAAGTTCAAAGCATCGTCATGGCTGACCCATTTGAGATATCAAAAATCCCACTAAAATTTTGCATCCTCAATGTCTTAAGATCACACAGGCCCAGTTTGGTGGCGATCGTTTAAATTCAATTGGAAGAGTGTATCGAAATCCTTTGGGTGCATTTTGCAAACGACTCAAAATAACTGACTTCCTGGTGAGAAGCGGCAATGACATGCAATGTGAAAGTTGTTCCACTCAGTGAGTTCTGTGTACCGCGTTTCGCATGCATACTGTAGCAGCAAAATCTTGTGTGAGGGCCCCGGGCATGGCTCAGACATCAGACTCCCAGGCATCCTAATGATAGCAGATTCCAACATGTCTGCCAATTTTCGCAGAAAAGCATGGTAAGACTCCTAAAAAGCCCAAAATGTTGGGGAAAAAAATCCTTAGAAAACAATAGGGCCTTCACACACTATGACAACAAAAATAAATAAATAAATAAATAGTAATTATTTATTATTATTATTATTGTTATTATTATTATTATTTACTCACTCTCTCACTCACTCATCATCAATACCACTTAATCCTGTATTCAGGGTCACGGGGGGCCTGGAGCCTATCCCAGGAGTCTTAGGGCACAAGGCAGAGTACACCCTGGACAGGGTGCCAATCCATCGCAGTATTATTATTATTGTTGTTGTTGTTGGTGTTGTTGTTACATTGTGTTATAATAAATATTTTATATTATATTATAAGTATATATTACATTATATAATAATAATAATAATAATAATAATAATAATAATAATAATAATAATTGTAGATGCCTTTGCACATTTCAAGCTGTTTTATTTATTTGATTCCATTTTATTTAGACTACTCTATTCTATTTAATTTTTCTAAGAAAAAAGTGGGATATGAGGAGACTATTTGAAGCTTGAAATTGATAAAATATCAAGAAATAGGTACAAATAATAATAACAATAATGTATATATGATTTATTTTAATCTTGTAATTTTATTGCAGTATGTCAATACTGGATAAGAACTTATAGAATAAGAAAACACCTCAACTGGCGGAACAATATAGATTGATCTTAATTTGCTAATAGATATATGCAAATCACCATGAAGTTAAAGTGATACGCACAGGTGAACCAAAAAGTTCACTTAATGGTGACTAGAGCACAATGTAAGTGCTCAACCAGGCATACAAGATCATGTATCAGGCATCACACTCCTCTTACAGGGTGATCCCTTTACATTTGAGTTCCAGTTTCTATGGAGCCAAGATTCTTATATATTGTCATTATGTCCTTGTTCGTGAGAGTCTTATAAGGACACAGATCAAAATCCGAATCAGATACCTAATGTGATCAAATGTTCATGGACACCTGATCATAGACCTCATTCCTGCTGGTTGATCCCCCTTTGCAATAAAAATAATTTCCACTTTTCTGTGATGACTTCATTAATTCATTCATTCATTTTCCATACTGCTTATTCTGTAGGGTCACAGGAAGCCTAAAGCCTTCCCAGGAGACGTCAAGGGTACACCCTGGACAGGATTCCAATCTTAAATGTCTTATTGCCTCTGTAATCCACATAAAAACATTTGCAAGGTCAGGCACTGATATTGCGTGAGGAGGCCTAGAGAACAGTCAGTGGCTGAGATTAAAAATACAGTAATAAAAGAAGAAAATAAACAAAGTAATATGCATGCAAAGATATATTGTGTACATGTAACAATTGTAACAATTCACTCCACAGTTGTTTCTAATGTGATGACCAGAATAGGAGGTCCAGATTCTCTCTGATCACCCTGCACAAGGTAAATTTTTTAAAAGACTTGTCATATGCAGTATCGCTGTAGATGCTCTGCAGTCTGATGCAGGGTTTCAGTAGCCCTAAACTCGGACCTGACGTACCCATTTTTGCCATACACAATGCTGCCTATTGTTACAGAGAGGGCGCAGCCTACTATTACATTCGATGAGCATGTGTATGTGAGTGTGCCCAGTGAGAGATTGGCATCCCATTCATTGGGTACCCCATCTCGTGCCCTAAGACTTCTGGGATAGGTTCCAGGCCCCCAGCGGTCCTGTATGAGTGAGTGAGTAATATATGAAACAGTAATTTAATACTGAAATACAGATACAAATTAAACAGCCCGACTAGTCACCCAGTTAAGGATTTATAAAGCATCTGCATTATCAAAAGAACTATTGAATTGACGTGTATATTATTATTAGGTGCAGAAGTGTGTGTGTATCCGCCCTGTGATGGATTGGCTCAGATTGGCACCAATACAGGATAAAGCGGTATAGACGGTGAGTTAGTTAGAGATACACGTTATTGGGTCATATGAATGACTGAAACGTAGCCAATAAGAGAAGAGACTTGAGAGGAAACCCCGCCCCTCCTACCTCATTGGACGTCAGTCATTGGCGGAAAATGGGCGGAACTCGGTTCTGTATTGTTTACGTCTGTGTGCTAAAAGTAGGTCATAAGAGCGAGGCAGTTAGTATCATGTTTCTTTGAAAAATTCAGTATTTTTATTAATATTAAGTTATAACGATAACGGCCAACGGATAAACAGCATTCCCGCGGATTGTCCGGTGAAATCTGCAAAGCAGGTAAATGAGCTTGCTCGTGCCGTGTGTTGCTACAGAGACCGCAGACTGCTAGCTGATGCTAACCTTTGCTAACTTAAGCAGCCTGAATAAGACTTCTTTTCCCCCTACATTAGTATGTATGATATACAGCCGTACACGTATTATTATTTAAATTTATTCCGAGTGTTTTTGCCTTTAATGCCAAGAAATAGTAATGGATAAACCGATAAACAAAAAAGGAGCCTTAGCTGAGCTAGTTCGCTAGCTGATCACTTGGATTGGGCCGAACAAGCAGAACGCTAATGCTAATTTTCCGGTTTTAAACATTTTAAGTATTATGATCGAGCAATGTTTTAGCGGGATTTATGAATCATTTTATATGAACTATTGATTCTGATCAGTGACACAAGATGACACGTTTTTAATGGCCGCTTTTTCAGGTTGCTGTATTGTTAACCTGGTTTTGTTGCTTGCATGGCAGCACTGAGCACAGAAGGCTGCCACCTGTTTTACGAGGATAAGTCGTGTTCAATAAGTCGCTTGAAGAATAAAAATTACAAGAAAGATTTTTGAACTGGAAGATGATTAAACACAACATGAACAATGTATTGTAATAATATTGAGTAGAAAAAAACTTTTTTTTGGATTCTCCCCCTATTTTCTCCCTAATTTAGTCGTATCCAATTCCACCTCGTCACTAGGGGGCTCCCAGATTAAGGCTACTACTACCACTCAGTTGGGACCATCTCATGTTCCGCCGACCGCATCTTTTCGAACTGCTCGCTCACGCACCATTGGGGGCGGCGCTACCCGCTCCTTCCACTTGCGTGAGCTCACAGAAGCCCCTGATTGGCTGTAAAGCCGTGATTAATGTGGGAGCACTAAGTACCTCTCATCCCTCCCCTCTGAGAGAGCTCGGCCAATCAGCTCTCTCTAGACCTCCGGCTGCGACAGGTTACAGCATCACCTGGGAATCGAACTTGCGATCTCCGGATGATACGGCGAGCGCTTTACCACTGCGCCAGTTGGGGGCCAGAATTAAACTTTTAAGCAATTTGATCTACACTAGTGCTCCCATGTCGCCAGTTAACCGGTTTCCTTCGTTGAATAACTTTTGGCATGTCCATGTATATTGTATATTGTTCCCGGTTTGCAAAAGTGGGCAAAAGAAGGAAAACTACATAACTACATTATAAAACAATACTGAAGGCATCAAAAATATGCAATAATCTCTTTTGAACAGTTGATATTGAGATGTATCTGCTAATTATGTTTTGTAAAGCCGTCATAACGGCTCTAATCTGAATTGCTGTTAATTGGTGATTTTTGAGACTGGTAAAGGGGTACTGAATTAAAATTTTAAAGGAGGTCCAGTTAATAAAATTTTCTTCAAATTAAAGTTCGAATTTCATGTTGATGTTAGGTCTCTATACTCAGATATTCAGATCTCTATACATTGTATGCAGTTATTGTATTCATGTATATATGCCGTCATATATTGATCTGTCCGTTCATATATGAAGGTTCTGTTTTCATAGTTTCCTTTTCTTTTGCGCCGTTATTTCTTTTTCTTCTGCACACTCTGTCTATACACAGTAAGATTAATGGCTAGATTACTGGTATATACATATTTCTCATTTATCAGAAAAGCATCAGGGTCCAGATAGAACAGTCACTCGGTCTGAAGGTGTGTCCGAACTTTTGGCTTGTATTCTATTTCTTTTAGAAAGAAGTTGTTTTTGGTCATTCCACCAAACACTAACCTATGTGTGCATTCACTAAATCCTATTCTTTCTATAAATAATGCAGACAAAAAGACACATTAATAGAAGATGAATAACTCGCTTTTAATTGTTCAGTACTTACTTTTTAATTGCTTAGTACTGAAGGTCCCGCTGCACGAAAAATTGGGCCTTGCTTAAACCTCAGTTGGTCAGATGTAAAATGAGACAAAAATGAAAGTTGCTATGGATTAGAGCCTCTGAAAAATTCTGTAAATGAGTGGTTGGTTTTTGGGAATATTGGTGATGAGTGATTGATTGTTGGGAACATCGGATTGTTCAAACTCTGTCACTCTTTACAGACCGCTGGTGAGTTGGGTGTATCTGTCCATTCAATTCCATACTCAACTGGTGTGATGTGAGCTGGAAAGTCTTATCGAGTAAAGGACAGTCACAAACTTTAGCTTCAAAAGGCAATAGAGCATTTTATTTGTTAATTTATTTTAAAACTAAAATCACCAAACCTCATGACAAAGTTGGCATCCCTGACTTTGCAGATCTGCTTTTAGGGTCCTACATGTTTTAAAAAGTACTTAAATAATCCACAATGGCTTCTTGTTTAGCAGCTACACCGGTCGGCTGCTGTCACATATTTAATTTTTATAT
>JAAGKR010006251.1:22038-36924 GCA_011419295.1 Clarias macrocephalus | reverse complement strand
ATGTCACGTTTCAAATATGGAAAGAAAAGTTTAGTTTATATATGTTGCTTTAAAGTAAGAGTTGCTATGGTTTAAGCATCTGATTGCAGTCAAATAGTAGCATTTTTTTCCACTATAGGCTTGAATGCACACTAAGTGTGAAAAAGTGCTATTAAAATACCTGTGCAAATAAAGCATGTATTGCTTTAAAAGAAAAAAAAAATACAGTAACTGTATACAAAGACTAGAGAGAAACCAGATTAAGAACCATATCAGACTTGTGGCTGTATGTCTGTATATGTGTTTTTATAATAAAAACTTTTGGTCTAAGATATCACTAATTCTTTTAGGGTATCACTAAAGTTTTATTTTCAAGGTAAAAAAATAAGAATACCTGAATCATCCTTGAGTTCGCAGTGTTTGAATCCCATCAGCACTAAAAGTAGAGAGAGAAACAGAAGAAATCACAGATGAAGTACATCACATGTATTGCTGTTGTAAAAACACCTTTGAGACTTCATCCCTAATCTGTCTTAAGGTAAAAGCTGGTGTCTTGATTTCACCACAAATAAAGGTGATCCGGGAGTGCAAAGAAATCTTCAAACGGCTCAGTAGGAAGAAAAAAAACGGCTTTTTCACAGTGGTTAGGCATGTTGGCAATCAAAGGGCCAGAAATGATCTGGAACTGGTTGTAACTTTGGCAACAGTTTTTAAGGGGTAATGGCCATTTTCTATACTTTTACAACATAATGTTATGTGACAACCAAAAAACTAATACTATAAACTAGTCATTGGCATTTACAGCTTAGCAAAATCAGCTGTTCCCTTTTAAATGCCACACTTGCAGAAAATGCAGAGGCAAACATGTTGGCATGTTACCAAGAAACTGCAAAGGGCAATCTGTCTTCATCTACATTAATCAACTAAACTTAAACAAATAAACTTGTGGAGAACATGAGCGCTTATTCAGAGGAGAAAGGTGAGCACTTCCACAATGATATGCTAGACTCTGTACATCACTACCAAAGAGTGTATAATAACATAATGAGAGACTATATTTGGCGTTGATACCTGAAAGTGACCTACATTACTGCCGCAAATTTCCAAAATAATAAAGTACTCAATTCTAAACATTTTTGTTTACTTTTTTTATTTTAATTAATTAATTAATTAATTAATTAATTAATTAATTAATTAATTAATTAATTAATTAATTAATTTTAATAGAAAAAGGTTAATTTCATGGACATTATTCATGTCACCAAAGCAAAATTTGAAGGGACTAATGCTCAGTTTGTAAACTTTTACAACACACAGTAACCATTTAAAGAATAACATTTGTGTTGCATAGTGTTTCCCAATGATAGCATATCCTGAAATGTTTTATTCTTCTTATACCATATTTAAACTTATGTTAAGAATTACAAAGCTTCATTAATGAACATGCAACGATATTTTACTATGTATGGTCATGGCTAATATTGTGTGACAACCACAAAACAAAAACTGCAAATTAGTTGTTAGCATTAATGGCATAGCAACTAAAAACAGTTGTTCTCTTTTAATAGCATCTGTTCTTCACACTTGAAGTGCAAAAAATACAGATGCAAACATGTTGACATGTTACTGCAAAACTGAAAAGGACATAAATAACATTTATTCCAAAAGAAGAATAACATACTCAATTCTAAACATTTTTTGTTCACTTTTTTAATAATTAAATAAATTAATGTATTTATTAATTTTAATAGAAAAAAGGTTAATTTCATGGCCATTATCCATGAAGGGAATTATGCCCAGTTTGTAAACTTTTACAACATAAGCATTTTAAAAAATAATTTGTGTTGCATAGTGTTTCCCAATAAGAGCGTATCCTGAAATGTTTTATTCTTCATATACCTTAATCTAACATAGGTGAACACCTTGTGCAGTCTAATTCACAGAGAGCTACTATAGCTAATTAAAACACATCGTCACAATGCAAAGTAATGTTCAGTACATCATTGCATAATTACTAATACAATGTCAAGGAATGTTAAAGTACATAATTCATGGTGGATGAATTGTACAACAAGTCAAACAGCAAGGCATGATCTAATTTCACCTTACGTATGCAGTAATCTATTTGAACAGTTGTTATTAAGACGCGTCTGCTACTTATGCGTAGTAAAGCCTTCATAATGGCTCTTATCTGAGATGCTGTTGATTGGTGAATTTGTAGATAGCTTGGTCACTCTGGCCAGTCTATAGCTACACACTCTTATACACATAAAGCTGTGGTGCATTTTAAGGTTTGCCACCCTTACATTTTAATAACCATTAATTATTTTTTCAGTATTTTTGCAACAGGAGTCCTATGGGATCACAACAGAATAATTAGCTTTTGCTCCACAAACATATCATTGATTCTTGGGTACTCATGATCCTGTTGCTGGTTCATCAGTTGCACTTCCTTAAAACCATTTTGAAGCTCCTAACATATTTTAGGAACAATAAGAACAAGTCTTGAAAGAACAGGATGCCATGATTACAATCCTTTACTAAAGAAGACACCATACTTTTTTACCATTTATAGTGATGTTTTATGTTGTTTATGCGTGAAAGCCACAAGTCACAAAAGACAAATGTGTTGTTGTCACTAATGTCAGCAGCTAAAAGTAGACATGCTCTTTTAGCATCATCCTTCACACTTAAAGTTGCAAAAATACAGAGGCAAAAACATCTCCTGTTACTGAGAAAATGAAAAGGGCAATCTGCCTTAATCTGCACTCCTTTACAAATCTAGCAACATAAATGCCTTACCATGATGGAAATTTATAATTATATACCCTCTTGCTTTGTTCTGCAACCAGTGCTATTGTCATAGCTTCTGTTGTAGAAAGAAAAAAATGAGTGTAACAGCACAGTAGTATAAGACTAATTATTATACACAATGTGCCATATTAATGGCAGACAGTGTTACCTACTGTAAAGCAGTATCTGCTCTGATTTGATGTTAAACAAATTGTCATGTTTCTTTTAATATAAATATCTTTCATCTAAAAGCTCAGTCAATTGATTTGCCATCTGCTTGCCACAGTCTCACCTCACATTTGAAGTTACAACATACTGTAAAGCATGATTTTGTCTTGGTGTTGAAAACAGTGCCATGCCAGTGAATATAAACTGCTGCACCAAATAAAAGTCACCACATGGATTTAAATAAGCAAATAGTCTCTTATACATTGGATAACTACTGTAGTGATTAATATGTTTCAGCTGGCAACAGTTTATTTAAACTTAACTGATGTAGTGAGTAGCTCCTCATCATTTTTATCATGATTAACCTTACTTAAGGTTACAGTAAGTCCAGATTTACCCTGATCATCATGTTTAGTGCCCTGTGGGGACAGTGTTATGCTTTGGGGTTGCTTCTGTTGGTGAGGTCTAGGTTCAGCAAGGGTATGTGCTCATAACTGAGTGCCACCCCCAGCGTTTTGTTTAACCTGGCCTATAACGAAATTCCATAGACTTTTGGCTTGTACTTTGGCTCGAGTATGTACAGATTTTCTGCCTGCATCACTAATACCCCATTATACCACTTATTAACATGTGGTCTTTTGTTTCTTTCTTTCCACAGAACAGAAACACTTTACCCTTGGTGGGGTCAAAATGTGCCTGTTCGTGGCCATGAACCCATGTACTATTTGCCACTGTAGATCAGCTGTGTGCTTCTCTATAAGCGGTTTGCATAGGAACCTCCCGGAGTCTCTTTCTCCAGTCAGAGAGCCTCTGCGCACAGCCTTGACAAAATTCCCATATAACACTTTCTTGGTGGTATATTTAAAAGTTGTTAAAAGAGGTGTTTGAAGGGACAGAAGGGCTCCTTCCTCCTGTTAATGATCCTCTCCTGCTGAAAGTATGGGTAAAGGCAGAGAGGCTGCTAGTTTTCACTAGGGCCATGTCCCAAATCTTCCCTGAGATGCCTGGGTAGTTCTGAGAACCCCTCACCCACAAGTCTCTCCATCAGGCTCCTCATCAGTAGGAAATTTCCTACAGTTTTATACCTGAGCCTCCAATCTATAATGAACAGCACAGCTGAGGCAGAACTCAGGTCCTTTGAAACTTGGAACACATCTTCTCCATTATACCCTCCCAGTTTTTTGGGAAGCTCCTGCATACTGTACATGGTTAGATTTTTTTTGTCAGAGCTTATTCATCATTGCTGTTTTTTACAAAAGCAATCACAATGTATGCTGACAGAAAAAAAGGTTTTCCTGTAATCCTCTGACAGAAAACCCTGACAGCTCAGCTCTCAGCTTGCATAGCAGTGGCTCTATGGTGAGACTGTTGAATTGTCCAGATAATACGCACCCCTGTCTGATTCCCTTTTCCATTTCAAAAGTTAAGATAAGACTAACTCACACCTTAAGTGTAAAAAAACAAGCACCACAATTTAAAAGTGTGCTCATTGTTTCAGTCTGTTTGCAAGAGATTTTGAGAGGATTTTATAATCACGGCATGATAATGACACTAGTCTCCAGTTCTTAATGTGTCCTGTCTCCTTTTTGTGTAGCTCTCAGACTGCTTCTGGCTTTTAAATGAACACTCGTACACCTCAGACAGGTCAGCCCCTATAGGTTTCCAAAAGTCACAAATATTGGGGACTTCTGTTGGCAATTGGTTTCACTGGATTTTAGTTAGGGGTATCAGATTAAAGGGGGCAACATACAAATGCATACCACACTTAATTTATTTGTAATTTTTTTTAAACCATTTATCATTTTCCTTCCAGTTCACAATTATGTGCCATAAATACTCTGCACCGCTCAAAATGGGCAGATCTGCAGGCTGATTGTGAAAGTGTGTGTTTAATCTGTGTGTCACTTTGTGTCGTGAGTAAGTCTGTGTGTTAACATTTGTGATGTGTGTGTTGGTATGTGTGTGTGTGTTGGTGTAGACATGTGACTTGTTAGTGTATGTGTGTGAGAGAGAGAGCAAGAGAGAGAGATGCAAGTGTGTGAGTGTTAACATTTGTAATGTGTGAGCGTATGTGTGGTGTGTTAGTACATATACATCAATCCACTGGGTTGTTATAGTGAAAATTGTTCAGCTCAGTGAGATACAGAGGTATACAAAGTTTTATTTGTATATGTGCAAGTGTGTATGAGCTATGCAGTGAAATCTCATATGAAGACTCCATGTGTTTATTGTGATATGTTTGTGAAATGTTTATTTATTGTGAACTCTCATAGGAGTAGTATATCAAAACAGTATGTGTGTGTGTAGTATGTATGTAGTTTGTGTGTACTGTGTGTGTTTAGTGTGTGTGTGTGTGTTGGATATGTGTAATGTGTGTGTCATGTGCGTGTGTGCGTGCGCGTAGTACTGTATGTGTGTGTAGTATGTGTTTGTATGTGTAGTATGTGTATGTAGTGTGTCAAGTCAATTTTATTTATATAGCGCTTTTAACAATTGTGTGTGTGTGTGTGTGTCCATGGGACATGTGTGTGTGTGTTTGCGTGCGTGCGTAGTGCAGTGTACTGTATAAAATATGTCCAATGTACAACGCAAAATATCTGACTTCATGTTGAGTTGAGCCCATGACATGCCTAGTGAAAATTGTTCAGAAGTGTATCGAGTTTAACATTTATACATACAAGTGTGTAAGTGCTATGTATCTACGAGCTATGCTTGCACCCTAAGAAGAACAAGACTATAACACACTAAGACACTATAACGTTATAGGACTGATGTCATAGTGCTTGGGCCCTAATAATAATAATAATAATAATAATAATAATAATAAGTGCATTTTGTGAGTTTTACATTTTTATGGCATCATCACCATATTATGGCAGCAGTAAAATTGACACGTTTTAAACATGGTTACTTAAGTTCTACATGACAAATCAGAAAACCCAAATGCACAGTGTGATGTTTGAAACCTCTCACATCAACACACACTGGCAGGTCTTACATATAAGTGTTTTTTTTTTTTTTTTTTTTTTTTAAATCAGTCATTGCCCAGTGTTCTATTGCTGTTACATTGCTGCTTGGATTTTAAGGGTTAATCCACCTTGGATTTTTTATTATTTCTTTTAAAGAAGAGCTTGTTCACCATGTGAAATTGTGTTTCTCTGCAGAGTATGTGCGACTGTCAGTATGACCTTTTTATCCTTTTTACAGCAGTTGGTATTGATGGGAATTTACTGCCACTCAGTACACAGTGTTTGCGCTATGACTTCTGTACCTCTTTATTCTGTTAGCACGAGAGCAAACTCTGCTACTCGTTAATCAATCGCAGACTGGGAGATGGACATTTTTTTAAATATAATCAAATATACTTGGGTGGCCTACCACATACTTGTAGGTTCAACAATCTCCTGTCTGTCCCACTGCCCTGGGTCAAGTATCTCATGCCTGCACCTCTCCCAGGTTCAAAGACTCTTTAGGTTCAAAAATGCCATGTTCAATCAGTTCAGTCTCTGGGCCAAATCTACAATCTGCTATAAGGACACACACCACAGCCTTTGTCTTGGAAGGACAATAACAGATTTTAGGGGAAGTTGTTCTTGATCACCAGAGGTGCTTTGTTGTTTTGTTTCACTATGTACTGAACTGTAGAAGGTTGAATTGATAACAAAAACCTACTTGACTTGACTTAGCTCTGTAGTGGCGCCTTTTGGCCCAGGGATTCTGAGTTGCACAATGGTGTTTGGGCTGTTAAATTGGGTTAAGACTTAGGAGTAAAGTGTCTTAATTTCATACTTGCTCCCAGACTTCAGCTCCCAGAATACACCACAGTAATCTATCCCGTCTGGCCTCACCTGAAACTTGTGTGTGTGTGTGTGTGTGTGTTATAAATGGCCTCAGCTCAGATTGGCTTTTGTCTCGCACCTGTTGTCATCACTGTGTCTGAACGCTTAATTAGTTTTGTACCACTGTGTGGATAAATTTGGTTCTTGTGGGGTTTTTTTTTTTTTTTTTTTTTTAAGTCTTCACTTCTGCAATTATGCCTAGCCTGCAATCATTCATTGCTGACAAATTCTGAAAAAAAAAAAAAATCTTTAAGACCAAGACAACTGGTCTCTTAAAGAACACCATACTCATACAGTATACCCATGTGCTTGTTAATGAACATGCCATACTTTTTTTTTTTTTTACCATTTATAGTCATGTATGATGATGTGTGACAACCACAAGGCACAAAACACAAACTAGTTGTAACTAATGTAATAACACCTAAAAGCACATCTTCCCTTTTAATGGCATATGTATTTCACACCTGAACTTACAAAAAATACATTATAAAGGCAAACATGTTGCCATGTTACTAAGGAACAATCTATCTTAATCTACATTTGTATATAAGGTTTTCACAGTTCCCTGTGTAGAAAGTAAAGAGTGACAACAATACTATAAATCTGTGCTTTGTATTGCAGCCAGTGCTATTATCTGAGGTGCTGTTATGGAAAATTGATCAATACCTTTTACCAAACAGCATAAAAAATTAAAAAACATGGTAGTTGTAATACACTGTTTGATGTAATCACACACTATTTTAATCTTGAATAAATGTATGTAAAGCTGCAGCTGCTCTGACCTGATATTAAACACAGCCATTTATCTATGGATATGCTGGATAAATGTCTCTTATTTACAAACTCTTGACTTTAATTGATCTCTTGTCTGCTTGTCACAGTCGCCTGTCAAATGACGAGACATGCTGAATTATTCACTTCAAAAATGATACAATACAGAAAATATCAAACAAATAGAATAAATACAAAATATAAAATCCTAAAATATTGACTACCTCCGCATAGTAAGTCCAAATTATTAAACTAGAGTCTGATGTCACTAATGTTGTAGCTTTAGTAAACAGTTTCCTGTTATCAATGTCTGCTGTTTCAAATTGAAATCTCAAAGAACCTGCACATTTGGTCATGCAGAGCTGAAGTTAATGTACAGTATAAACATTACAAATCAATATGTGTCCTAATACAGTCCTAAATTAATTTAATCAAATAAATCGTATAGTTGTCGCTTGATGTTCTGTCTGTTTGGCAAAGCCTCAAATGTACAGTTTATTTTAAATTCTGTATCCTAAGATAAAAATAAATGAATAATCACACAGAACCTGATGACGTGACTAATTAGAATATTAATTAGAAACTTAATTCAGCATCAGTCACTGTAAGGAAGACACACAGAGAACATTTACTCACAGAGCATCACACAGAGTGGACGGAGCTCCATCCTGTCCTACTGATGACTGACTGAATGAGGAGTCTGTCTGAGTCTGTGCTAAAGTCTCAAAACTTCCTGTTTATGAAAAACAATGTATGTGCAGGCGCGAGTGTTAGTGTGTGTTAGTGTGTGTGTGTGTGTGTGAGAGAGAGAGAGAGGAAAGAGGTGATCCATCACCAATCCATCACAGTGCACACACATACACTCACTCACACACTCACTCACACACTATGGGCAATTTGGGTATTAGCCTAAGCTGCAGGTCTTTGGACTGTGGGAGGAAACCGGAGTGCCCGGAGGAAACCCACTAAGCATGGGGAGAACATGCGAACTCCATGCACATAGAGACAGGAATCGAACCTGGCCAGGAATCAAACTCGGAGCCTGGAGGTGCAAGGTGACAATGCTAACCACTACACCACCATGCTGCCCGAGAGAGGTGATGCAGGTGTAACAGTATAGAATTTATTAAGATTTCTTCTGAACAACAAAAAATGTTTATACCGCTCATAATGTTAGTAGTTGTGTAAGATGTATCTCATAACATGGCCTAAGGGAGCAATAATATATTATCAAATCAAAACGTTAATTACATTATCAACTATCAAAATTTTAAGAGGATTGTAGATTTTAGACACATTTTTTAAATAAGAAAAATGTGAGATTTCTGTAAAATGATACAGAAATGAATAAAAGTTTTACCTAAAAAAATATTTAAATAGACTTAAATAATGTACAATATCTTGGTAACACAAGAGTTCACACCAATACAACAGGGCATGTGACTCTACTCTGAATTAACCAATCACATACAGATTCATGTTGAAATGTAAAGATAAGAGCACACCAAATAAATATAAGATGTTTCTGTTAAATGTCTTATTTTTTTTCTCCCATGTTCTTGATTTTATGTGACTGCTGATTCCAAAAAAGCTTACAAAACATGTACATGATCTCAGAATGTTTACTTTACACCATGAAGGCCATTAGCAGCATGTGGAGAAAATGCTGCACCACGGAGACATCAATGAGACTGGCAATAAATCAACAGCAACTTAAACCTATCAGACATTACACCAATACCATCGGCAGCATTGATCATTAACTATTACCATATTAACTCAACCATAACCCATCAGCACTGGCCCACCTGGTTCTATCACACAGAAAAGCCAATGCAGCAGAAATTGCTGAAAAATATTAATGCTATGTTAATATTAATGAATTAGTATTGTATTGTTGGCCCAACTCCTTACAATGAAATTTGGTGAGACAACTGGTAACACTGTACATGAAAACCTTAAAGAAACATACCCAAATGAACTAATAGATTCAAGGTGAGCCAGCAATTTACCTTTTTTACACAGAGGTGCAATCACATGATCTTATGTAAATATAAAACCAACAAAAAGCAAGAAAGAAAGGTTTTGGTATAGCAATATTACTTAAACGAATTTTGCACATTTAAAAAATGCATAGCAATGCATCTGGGCCACCAGACACCATCTTTCTTCTTATAAAATAGTTGAATGGTGCACATTACATGTCTGTTTATGCATTTGGAAACAGTTTGAGAATGTTGCAAGCATATGCTTGAGTGTGTAAATGCACGTGCAAGTTTTGTGTAAAATTATATACATGCAAAAATGGCTCAAAACGCTCTGGTTTTTAAGGGCTATGTTTTCTGACCGACCGTGCCATCTTTGTACACTAAAATGTTTATGTTCATTTTTTTACTTTGTCTTACACTTCATATATGAGGAGATAGATATTGTGTTAAGGTGATATGTATTTGTTTGTGTTTGTTGTTTGTATTGAAGTTCCAATGTTCCACTGGCTACCACTGCAAGTATATTTCACACCTGTTTAACCAAGCTTTAGCTGTGGGACAGATGGCTACACATATCCCTCTAGAATGTTCTGGTATACAGAGGAGTTCATGACTGCAACGTGCCCATGTCCTGTGACTGCAAAAGAAGCCAAATCATCCATCCACTGTCATGCTTGACAGTAAAAAAAAGTGAAACTGCTGTGTCATTGATAGAAAGTATGTTTCTTCATTGATCTAATGGAAATTTTTGATTTCCTATACAAAACTGTTATTTTTGCTTTGCTTAAAAGTAAAACATCAGAGTCCCTTGTTAAACTTAAATGTAATCCGTTCACTCAAAGGATATGTCTATCAAATCAAATCTTCGGCTGTCACATGACCTCATGATGTAGCATTATCACAGACTAAATCACGTTCTGCTGGCGGCCATTGTTTTTCAAAGAAAACTCTTTTAAACCAGGTTAAAAAGGAAACTCATGTAATTTATATGTTAAATGTGTCTCTTCCATGAGCAAATTTATGATTTATGTCAGGAACAACTACTTTAAAGATTGAGTTTTGTGTCCGTGTTTGCTAGCTAACTACACCTATATTACCTAGCATTAGCTAACTAACACGGTTATTTTCAAAAACTAGTTAAGATGTCTCGGCTGTGCCGGATTATATAAAATTAATTATGTTTAAGTACCATTGGTTAATAATGTAAAAATTAATAGGAAAGTGACTTAAATATAGAACAAGCCAATGTGGAGTGAGTGATGTTTGTACTGTACTTATAGTTATGCTTAAAACCTTCTGGAATTGCTAACATGTAAGTAATGTCATGTTAATATCGCTACAACTATATTCCCTCGTATGAAATGAGGCATTAGCACATTTTCCTGACAAGTTGGTAACACTTCATGACACGTTTAACATTATCAGAATATAATCCCTAACACTGGCAGAAATTTTTGACACGTTTATTTAACATTACTACAAGTAAAACCACAACAGTCCACAAGTCGACTGTTAAATTAACCATGTAAATTAAATAAAATGTGAAATAAAACACAAAAATAAAAAAATCATTATTAAACATAAACTTCCAATTTGCTTGGTAGTAGTAGTGTGGATTAATGGGCAGAGCACTTGTCCCACTTTCAGCTAGTGTTTACACAGACCAACAAGAAGCTGAGGTTACTCATTACTATGTCATGAATTAAGTTTACACTTTTGTGTTTACAGGTTTGTTAGCTTTTCTGAAAGGGCATTATTTTACCCATACTGTAGAAATTGGTCATTCCCAGAATGCACAAATAAAAACATTATGTGGATATTTTTTTTTTTTTTATGTAAATAATACAATAGAATTGCCACATTTTAAATAACTGAACATAACCACCTATGAAAGTAAAAAAAAAAAAAAATAGAGGCAGTATAAGTTCCCATTAATTTTACTTTTTTGAAGCAGCGCTAACTTTGCTTAAGTTTGTGTTTGAATATTGTATGAATTTAGTAAATGTCAGTGTACTCTAAATATCCTAAAATAAACTCCCTCAGAATGATGGACCACTGAAAATTAGTAATTGAATTATCTGATAACATCAGAGAATATCCTGCCAAACTGAATTATGTATATGGTTTTATTGTACTGTCAGTAGTTAGCACTTGCAAAGCAACACAAAGAAAATATTTTAAAGGTGTGTGTTTGTGGGGGTGATTCATTCTATACATACTGTAATTAAGATTTGCTACTGTAAGAACCTGAGCCAGTCCAATTTTTGTTTTTACTTCTTTTTTTTTTTAAGAATCAGTAATGAGTTTCTGAAAATTACACAGCAAAATCCTTAGTCTTGAATGAACACCCAGAGTGTTGATTTAACACTTTCAGAGTACATTCGTGACCATTAGGTCATATATAAACACTTGGGGTGTTAAATCAACACTCTGGGTGTTCATTCAAGACTAAGGATTTTGCTTTGTACAACTGTTCCACTTCAAGCAAAATTTCTGGCTTCCTTGGAGAAGCAAAACTGTTTTTGATCAGGTATGTACTTGCTCAAAAAAGCAGTAATTAGCTTGGTGTCAAATGTAACATTGTGAATGGAAGCCACAGGATTGTGGCTGTGACGCACTAAATTAAAACATAACTAGCAGAATAAATCATTTTAGTTTAACTTGTTCTGTCTGAATACAGGTTTCAGTGTCGGCCGTGCTTATTTTATAATGTCTCACAAGCCTAGCATAATCAACAATATTATGTTTGTTTTTACATGCCTAGAGCCTGGAGGTGAATGTATGAAGAGAGTATCTCCTGAAATGTCTTATGGTATGTTTGGTGGAAGATGTAGACCAACTGATTAAGCACTAGTAAGCATTTGTTCATGAAGCATTTCAACCTTAGGACTGAAAAATGTTACTGAATTGATAAATTAGCCTTGCTCAAAGGTCCAACAGTGACAGCTTGGTGGTGCTGGAGTTTCAATCTGTGAGATTCCAGTTAGTGGCATTATCAGCCACTGACACAAACTTTACACAGGTCCATTTTTTTTTTTTTTTAAATCATAGTATGTATTAACATTAGTTACATATATGCTCCTAAACCTTGTGGAAAGCCTTCACAGAAGTGTTGAAGCTGTTAGAGCTGCAAAGGGCCAACATCATATTAAATCCTATGAATTAAAAAGTGGATGTTACTCAAGTTCATATGCATGTAAAGGCAGGCGAGCGAATATGTAATATACAGTATAATGTGTGTGTGTGTATATATATATATATATATGTGTATGTCAGTTGTTTTGGCCAAGTGTGTTATAATAGACAGTACACACATGCTGTACACACATACAAACACACAAGAAAAGATGTTTTTACGCACACACACGTGGTCACAGAATTATAGAAAATAGTACACGTTTGCACTTATATTGAATACCTCAGTGTTACGTGAGAGACGTGCACTAAGACCCAGCAGCAGAGACGATTACCCACAATTCCGCATCGCAAGAGAAAAAAAAAACTGTTGGCTCAGTTGTGATCATGTGACACTCGGCGTCAAAACAAGAAGCGCATGCGTGTTACATGATACTCTGCACTCGTAAACCAAGACTTGTTCATTTTCCAAGTCAAAATTTATTTAAAAAAAAATCTTTGCTCGTCATGCAGGACACTCGCAAACCGTGTTACTCACAATCCGAGGTCCCACTGTAATTAATTTGTTAAAAAAGTAAAAAAAATAAGTTTTACAGGCCAAAGTTTTGTTTTTGATTTGGGATGGATGTTTTTTTTTTTTTTTGGTTTGGGGAAACTTAAAAAAATATATTCATATTTAATTAAAATTAAACCTTAAATAAAATTATAACATTTGATTTGAGAAAAAGTAAAAAAAAATGTTGTAACAAATCACAATTTTCTAAAGTTGATCCAAAGTATAAATTTTTTTTCAAAGAGAGTCTGAGATGTAGCTGTTGGAATTTTTGTATTTATTTTGGTTGCATTGCTCACTCTTCACCACCAGTCTTCACAAACCTAACCAGAGCAGGAGCTTGACAGAAAGACAACAGGAACATGACCAGCAGTGATAGTTTCTTTGATTCCAAATCTCCATAGATTGTCTCAGGTACAGGAAACAGCCATGACGAGTGATTTCTTGACAATTGTGTGACTAGACCTTTCCGGGTGTTGATGCTTCAAAACAACGCAAATTCCTAGTGTTCACTTTCCTTCCACATCTTGTAACCATTTTTTACTTTCACTTGAGTCTCATAAAATCTTCCCATATTTCTTTCACATGCTTCCAAATACATCACTTAAATGAAAACATATCTGTATTAGTAGCATTGTTTAAAGATTGTTTGCAGTTATTGTGGAATTCATATGTTTATTACATTATTTTAATTAGGACATAGACACACAATGTTATATCATTTGAGGTTGCATTTTCGTTACCGTTTATTTAAATAATGATTATCAGACAATAAGGAAAAAGACATGTCTTGTTACAGTACTCCTCAGTTAGTGTACACAGATCAGATTGACAATAATTCAATGAAATGGGAATGTTTCATCCAGACTGGGCTTTGTCTGCGCTCCATCAGATGCCATAGTTTAATTATTCATGCAACACATCAACAATTTTCTTAATAAAAAGCGGTAGGAGCTTCATCTGCCTATTACTAAAACAACACAATATAGCAAAAACAGATGCAAGACAAGGAACTAACTGAGACTGACTTTAAATGCAGGTGAATACAATTAGGATCATGTGAGTGTGAGGGTAAATGGGAAAAAAATGGATGAATGGAATCTGAAAACAAGTTCAACATAAAATTCCTAGTACGGACTGATCTTCCAGAGTGAGCAGGTCAGGGTAGGATGGAACATGCATAATGCAATTTATCCATCATGCATATTGCCCACCATACAAACCTCTGGAGGAAGAATTATCATGCTTATTCAGGTCTAGGCTTAGCAACCTTATGTGACAATAAAAAAAAATTAAAATCAGTTGACGGCCTCAATGTACTGGACAACCAGGTCATCCCATTCGTATTTTTTTCTTCCCTAATCACATAAGCATATTCTAGGATGTACATTGTGTAAGAGTGGTTCTGGGAGCATGAGGAATCATTTTAACACATGAATTGGCCATTACTTTGTGTGCTATAGTCAAAGCTAATGTTTTAAATAAAAAAATAGATTGAGTGACTTTTTTTGTGCCAGGCAGAGTACAAAATTTGTGTTTTACAGCTTCTGATTTTACAGTAAGACTGTATAGTCACTGTCTAATACACTGTAAAGACAAAATAGACTTTTTAATGTCTAATGATATTTACATTTTCTTTATTACAGTACATGGTGAC
>JAAGKR010006251.1:0-22018 GCA_011419295.1 Clarias macrocephalus | reverse complement strand
GAATTAGTATTGTATTGTTGGCCCAACTCCTTACAATGAAATTTGGTGAGACAACTGGTAACACTGTACATGAAAACCTTAAAGAAACATACCCAAATGAACTAATAGATTCAAGGTGAGCCAGCAATTTACCTTTTTTACACAGAGGTGCAATCACATGATCTTATGTAAATATAAAACCAACAAAAAGCAAGAAAGAAAGGTTTTGGTATAGCAATATTAAACGAATTTTGCACATTTAAAAAATGCATAGCAATGCATCTGGGCCACCAGACACCATCTTTCTTATTATAAAATAGTTGAATGGTGCACATTACATGTCTGTTTATGCATTTGGAAACAGTTTGAGAATGTTGCAAGCATATGCTTGAGTGTGTAAATGCACATGCAAGTTTTGTGTAAAATTATATACATGCAAAAATGGCTCAAAACGCTCTGGTTTTTAAGGGCTATGTTTTCTGACCGACCGTGCCATCTTTGTACACTAATGTTTATGTTCATTTTTTTACTTTGTCTTACACTTCATATATGAGGAGATAGATGGGAGGGATAGTAGGCTGGATATTATGAATTCGAAATAAATAGAAATATTTTAAAAAAATCAAATATTGTGTTAAGGTGATGTGTATTTGTTTGTGTTTGTTGTTTGTATTGAAGTTCCAATGTTCCACTGGCTACCACTGCAAGTATATTTCACACCTGTTTAACCAAGCTTTAGCTGTGAGACAGATGGCTACACATATCCCTCTAGAATGTTCTGGTATACAGAGGAGTTCATGACTGCAACGTGCCCATGTCCTGTGGCTCCAAAAGAAGCCAAATCATCCATCCACTGTCATGCTTGACAGTGGCTATGAGGTGTTTATGCTGAAATGCCGTTTGGTTTTTGCCAAACATGGCACTGGGCATGTTTGGACCAGAATTCTTGTAATCTGTTTAGATGCAGTTTTGTAAACCCCAGTCATGCTTCTGTGTTGCTTTTGGACAGAAGGCAACCCTTCCAAACAAACTATACTTGTTTAGTCTTCTTCTTATTGTGCATTCTCAGTGAGACCTGTACGCTAAAAAAAAGTGAAACTGCTGTGTCATTGATAGAAAGTATGTTTCTTCATTGATCTAATGGAAATTTTTGATTTCCTATACAAAACTGTTATTTTTATTTTGCTTAAAAGCAAATATCAGAGTCCCTTGTTAAACTTAAATGTAATCCGTTCACTCAAAGGATGTCTATCAAATCAAATCTTCGGCTGTCACATGACCTCATGATGTAGCATTATCACAGACTAAATCACGTTCTGCTGGCGGCCATTGTTTTTCAAAGAAAACTCTTTTAAACCAGGTTAGAAAGGAAACTCATGTAATTTCTATGTTAAATGTGTCTCTTCCATGAGAAAATTTATGATTTATGTCAGGAACAACTACTTTAAATATTGAGTTTTGTGTCCGTGTTTGCTAGCTAACTACACCTATATTACCTAGCATTAGTTAACTAACACGGTTATTTTCAAAAACTAGTTAAGATGTCTCGGCTGTGCCGGATTATATAAAATTAATTATGTTTAAGTACCATTGGTTAATAATGTAAAAATTAATAGGAAAGTGACTTAAATATAGAACAAGCCAATGTGGAGTGAGTGATGTTTGTACTGTACTTATAGTTATGCTTAAAACCTTCTGGAATTGCTAACATGTAAGTAATGTCATGTTAATATCGCTACAACTATATTCCCTCGTATGAAATGAGGCATTAGCACATTTTCCTGACAAGTTGGTAACACTTCATGACACGTTTAACATTATCAGAATATAATCCCTAACACTGGCAGAAATTTTTGACACGTTTATTTAACATTACTACAAGTAAAACCACAACAGTCCACAAGTCGACTGTTAAATTAACCATGTAAATTAAATAAAATGTGAAATAAAACACAAAAATAAAAAAATAATTATTAAACATAAACTTCCAATTTGCTTGGTAGTAGTAGTGTGGATTAATGGGCAGAGCACTTGTCCCACTTTCAGCTAGTGTTTACACAGACCAACAAGAAGCTGAGGTTACTCATTACTATGTCATGAATTAAGTTTAAAAGTAAACATAAAATCTTTATTCATTTATGTGTTTACAGGTTTGTTAGCCTTTCTGAAAGGGCATTATTTTACCCATACTGTAGAAATTGGTCATTCCCAGAATGCACAAATAAAAACATTATGTGGATATTTTTTAAATGTAAATAATACAATAGAATTGCCATTTTAAATAACTGAACATAACCACCTATGAAAGTAAAAAAAAAAAAAAAAAAAAATAGAGGCAGTATAAGTTCCCATTAATTTTACTTTTTTGAAGCAGCGCTAACTTTGCTTAGGTTTGTGTTTGAATATTGTATGAATTTAGTAAATGTACTCTAAATATCCTAAAATAAACTCCCTCAGAATGATGGAGCACTGAAAATTAGTAATTGAATTATCTGATTACATCAGAGAATATTTGCAATTATCCTGCCAAACTGAATTATGTATATGTTTTTTTACAAAAAAAAGCAGCAATTAGCTTGGTGTCAAATGTAACATTGTGAATGGAAGCCACAGGATCGTGGCTGTGACGCACTAAATTAAAACATAACTAGCAGAATAAATCATTTTAGTTTAACTTGTTCTGTCTGAATACAGGTTTCAGTGTCGGCCATGCTTATTTTATCATGTCTCACAAGCCTAACATAATCAACAATATTATGTTTATTTTTACATGCCTAGAGCCTGGAGGTGAATGTATGAAGAGAGTATCTCCTGAAATGTCTTATGGTATGTTTGGTAGAAGATGTGGACCAACTGATTAAGCTTTGGTAAGCATTTGTTCATGAAGCATTTCAACCTTAGGACTGAAAAATGTTACTGAATTGATAAATTAGCCTTGCTCAAAGGTCCAACAGTGACAGCTTGGTGGTGCTGGAGTTTCAACCTGTGAGATTCCAGTTAGTGGCATTATCAGCCACTGACACAAACTTTACACAGGTCCATTATTTTTTTAAATCATAGTATGTATTAACATTAGTTACATATATGCTCCTAAACCTTGTGGAAAGCCTTCACAGAAGTGTTGAAGCTGTTAGAGCTGCAAAGGGCCAACATCATATTAAATCTTATTAATTAAAAAGTGGATGTTACTCAAGTTCATATGCATGTAAAGGCAGGCGAGCGAATATGTAATATACAGTATAATGTGTGTGTGTGTGTGTGTGTGTGTGTGTGTGTGTGTGTGTATATATATATATAAAATGTATGTCAGTTGTTTTGGCCACGTGTGTTATAATAGACAGTACACACACGCTGTACACACATATACAAACACACAAGAAAAGATGTTTTTACGCACACACACGTGGACACAGAATTAGATAAAATAGTACACGTGTGCACTGATATTGAATATCTCAGTGTTACGTGAGAGACGTGCACTAAGACCCAGCAGCAGAGACGATTACCCACAATTCCGCATCGCAAGAGAAAAAAAAAAACTGTTGGCTCAGTTGTGATCATGTGACACTCGGCGTCAAAACAAGAAGCGCATGCGTGTTACATGATACTCTGCACTCGTAAACCAAGACTTGTTCATTTTCCAAGTCAAAATTTATTTTAAAAAAATCTTTGCTCGTCATGCAGAACACTCGCAAACCGTGTTACTCACAATCCGAGGTCCCACTGTAATTCATTTGTTAAAAAAGTAGAAAAAATAAGTTTTACAGGCCAAAGTTTTGTTTTTGATTTGGATGGATGTTTTTTTTTTTTTTTTTTGGTTTGAGGAAACTTTAAAAAATATATTCATATTTAATTAAAATTAAACCTTAAATAAAATTATAACATTTGATTTGAGAAAAAGTAAAAAAAAAAATGTTGTAAAAAATCACAATTTTTTAAAGTTGATCCAAAGTATAATTTTTTTTTCAAAGAGGGTCTGAGATGTAGCTGTTGGAATTTTTGTATTTATTTTGGTTGCATTGCTCACTCTTCACCACCAGTCTTCACAAACCTAACCAGAGCAGGAGCTTGACAGAAAGACAACAGGAACATGACCAGCAGTGATAGTTTCTTTGATTCCAAATCTCCATAGATTGTCTCAGGTACAGGAAACTGCCATCACTAGTGATTTCTTGACAATTGTGTGACTAGACCTTTCCGGGTGTTGATGCTTCAAAACAACACAAATTCCTAGTGTTCACTTTCCTTCCACATTTTGTAACCATTTTTTACTTTCACTTGAGTCTCATAAAATCTTCCCATCTTTCTTTTACATGCTTCCAAATACATCACTTAAATGAAAACATATCTGTATTAGTAGCATTGTTTAAAGATTGTTTACAGTTATTGCGGAATTCATATGTTTATTACATTATTTTAATTAGGACATAGACACACAATGTTATATCATTTGAGGTTGCATTTTCGTTACCATTTTTATAAATAATGATTATCAGACAATAAGGAAAAGGACATGTCTTGTTACAGTACTCCTCAGTTAGTGTACACAGATCAGATTGACAATAATTCAATGAAATGGGAATGTTTCATCCAGACTGGGCTTTGTCTGCGCTCTATCAGATGCCATAGTTTAATTATTCATGTGACACATCAACAGTTTTCTTAATACAAAGCGGTAGGGGCTTCATCTGCCTATTACTAAAACAACACAATATAGCAAAAACAGATGCAAGACAAGGAACTAACTGAGACTGACTTTAAATGCAGGTGAATACAATTAGGATCATGTGAGTGTGAGGGTAAATGGGAAAAAAATGGATGAATGGAATCTGAAGTTTCAACATAAAATTCCTAGTACGGACTGATCTACCAGAGTAAGCAGGTCAGGGTAGGATGCAACATGCATAATGCAATTTATCCATCATGCATATTGCCCACCATACAAACCTCTGGAGGAAGAATTATCATGCTTATTCAGGTCTAGGCTTAGCAACCTTATGTGACAATAAAAAAAATTTAAAATCAGTTGACGGCCTCAATGTACTGGACAACCAGGTCATCCCATTCGTATTTTTTTCTTCCCTAATCACATAAGCATATTCTAGGATGTACATTGTGTAAGAGTGGTTCTGGGAGCATGAGGAATCATTTTAACACATGAATTGGCCATTACTTTGTGTGCTATAGTCAAAGCTAATGTTTTAAAAAAAAAAATTAGATTGAGTGACCTTTTTTGTGCCAGGCAGAGTACAAAATTTGTGTTTTACAGCTTCTGATTTTACAATAAGACTGTATAGTCACTGTCTAATACACTGTAAAGACAAAATAGACTTTTTAATGTCTAATGATATTTACATTTTCTTTATTACAGTACATGGTGACATAAACTAGACAGGTATCTCTTGCTTTGTTTCCCTCCTTGTTGAGTTGCTCCCAGCATTGTGTATTTGTGTTTCGGAACTTGAAAATGGTGGTTGTTATGGTTCCTGGATTCACCATTTGGATAGATTATTTTGTTTAGCTTTGGATACGTTAGGTGTATTCCGATCTGCCTGAAGTACCCAGCGAAGTATACTTCTGAGGGTGTTCAGCCATGTTAAGTGTGATTCCAAACCGCAGGGAGTGAAAAGGAAACTGTGAACTCTGTAGGGAACGAGTGAACAACAAGAAATTCAGTAAACAACTTCACCGGAAAAGGGAATCAATAATACCCATAAGTCATTGCGTCTCACTGGAGCATGACAAAAACACAGCGTGAAAAATTATTTAGATATTTATTATCATTAGTATCAAGGACAACATTATGTTAAAAGGACACTAACGTACATTTTAATTTAATCAAGAAAAAAAATCTCAGTACATCTTTAATCAATTATTATTATCATTATTATTTATTTATTTATTTACAAGTTATATGCGTTTCAATATATGTTTTATATATTTGTATATGGTATCAGTTTTTGTTTCAATAAATACTTAATGTCCTTAATTTCCACAGTAGCAGCAACAGGTATCCGAGGGGCTCATGTTACCATGATAACGCATGGAGGAAGCCACATCTGCGCTGGTGACTTTGCAGAGTGTTCCGAATGGTGGAATTTTGTCAAGGAAATTTCTCTTTACCGACATTCCCTGCAAATGGAGTAGGGAGCACCCTGTAAAGTACACTTCAGAATGGAGTGCAGCCTTTTTCTGGTTTTGCCACTTTTTTATACAATTAGAATTTGAAATTTAAACATTAAATTTTTTGTCACATAACCATACACAATATGATATGCAGTGAAATGCTTATATGACTGTTCGTGAGCGTAAAATGGAAAGATAGGGTAGAATAGGAAGATTGAAAGATTTTACTTCAATAAAAGATAAAGTGATCTAAGAAAAAATTTAAATTTGGGATGAAATGGACATTTGAAAATGTGTACAATTTACTATTAAATATAATAATAAATAGAAACATATAAAATATATAAATTAAACAGGATGTGCCGAATGTGCAGTATGAAGGGGTAAATAATGGTAAACATATGGCATATGTGGCATGCTGCTGTGAGTGAAACATGTCCTCTTTTCAGATGAAAGTAAATTTTGCATTTTATTTGGAAATCCAGGTTCCACAGTCTGGAGGAAGAATGGACAGGCACATAATACAAGTTGATTGACGTCCGATGAGTGCTATGTCATCTGTGGGCGTTGAACCACAGTTTTATCAAGTCCAAAGTCAACACAACTACCTGTCTACCATGTCTGCTGACATGCATTCTGAGATGCTGATTTCATTTTAGTGAAGTAAGACCAGGGCTCGATTTGAGGGGGGTGGGGGGGTGGGGGGTTGCAGGGGTCCCATTGTTGAAGAAAAATTACGAAAATCACCCGTTTAGATTAGTAATGGTTTGTATTATATAAAATTTATGTAAAAGAGATTAAAACACTTTACATATGATCATCTACAAACTATAAATAACGGTGATTAGCCAATCAAAATCCAAATACTGTAACACACTGCTAACAAGCTCACATGCTCGTTTACGTCATTTTTCGCACTGTTTGCATTTTCACAATGAACATTTTAAGCACAGCTTTTGACATATTTCAAAAAGACGAGAACCAAAGGTATGATACATACGCACAAATCCTCTCAGCAGAAAGTCCATGAAAACAAATGATTCACATGGAAGTCTGACTGATAGCTTTAATGATTTTAAAAGACACGTTCTTTATCCAATTTGTGTAATTTAATTTTTTTATATGAATTTAATTAAATTCAATTTTATTTATATAGTGCTTTTAACAATTGTCATTGTCTCAAAACAGCTTTACAAAATGAAAAGAAAATTTATGGACGTGTGTATGAGTGAGAAAAATGTGTCTAGATAATAATGAGATTGTCCCTGATGCACAAGCCAAGGGTGACAGTGGCAAAGAAAATTGTCCCTGAGATGGCAATAGGAATAAACCTTGAGAGGAACCAGACTCAACAGGGAACCCATTCTCACTTGGGTGATAACAAAAGTTATTTAAATTATGGAGTCTGGTTCAGCACAGGCATGAGTCAGGATAAGTCACAGGGATGAGCACAGAAGGCAGACATGGTTTGGATCACTGGGAGTCTGGGAGCAGCATGTGTAGCTCCAAACCATAATGAAGCAGAATCCAGCTGGAGCTGGTCTTTCTCTGAATTCCTTAGGATCCTCGCAGGGTTGGCCTCTGTCTACTGAAGCTGGCAAAATTTCCAGATGCCTCGGGATGGGTAGAAAATAAAGAGCAGGTGGAAAGAATTAGAATAGAGTGGAACCTCGGATTGTGAGTAACGCGGTTTGCAATCGTTCTGCAAGACAAGCAAAGATTTTGACTTGAAATACAAGCGAGTCTTGGTTTACGAGTGCCGAGTATCATGTATCACGCATGCACTCGTGGCAGGGGTTACTTCCATCCTCAAAAAACCTTGCCCAGAACCAGCAGACGTCAGCAACTATTGTCCAGTCTCTCTTTTATTTTAAAAAAATTCTTGAAGGGACTGTTTACAACCAAATGTCTATATGTCACAGGACAATAATGATCTCAACCAATCAAGATTCAAAGTGAGACATTACACAAAGACTGCCCTACTGTCAGTCACTGACAGACTTCACGCTGCTAGATCAGCTAAACTACAGTATCATCGGTCGTCATTCTCCTGGTCCTGTCAGTTGCATTTGACACAGTAAACCACAAGATTTTATTATTTATTCTTACAAACCTTGGAATATCTGGAACAGCATGGCAATGGTTTTCTTCTGCCCCACACAGACTCTCTACTGGTGTCCCACAAGGGTCAGTACTTCTGTTCTGTCTCTATACCAGGCCTCTTGGTAAGGTCATATTATCATATGGCTTTTCATACAATTGATTTGCTGATGACATGCAACCTATTCTCTCCTTTCATCACCTAGACACTCAGGTCTGGCAAACATCTCATTCTGGATGGCACCTCATCACCTGAAGCTCAATCTGAGTAAAACCAAACTACTTTTCATACCTGGTGATTTATGGTCAAGGTCTTCTCCTTGGACAACAATCTTGCCTGCCATCTTTGGGTAACTGTGAACAATCATCTGTCATTTTCCCCAGCCTAATTAAACACATTGCTAAACCTACTCGCTCTTGTTGATTTTTTCTTCACGAGAAAGAAGAATCTACTATAGAAGAATCCACCCATTTCTTTCTTCACTGGATACTCGGGTGCTAGTTCAATCCCTTGTTACTTCAAGACTAGACTACTGCAACTCATTCCTGGAAGGTCTGCCTCTGTCCCCAATTTGTCCTCTGCAACTGATCCAGAATGCAGCTGACTGCCTCTTTTTCAACCTTCCCAAGTTCTCCCACACCACCCCGCTTCTCCTCACTGGCTTGCCTACAAAGCTAAAAATGGCCCAGCACCCACTTATCTCTGCTGTAAACACACCAAGCACTGCACGATGCTCCCACTGATCCTCCAGCACTGCTCGTCTAGTGCCTCCATCTCTCAGGGATCAAGGAAGACATTCATCCAGAATCTTTTCTGTTCTGGCACTTAGGTGGTGGAATGAACTTCCTATAGATGTCCATACAGCTTAATCTTTGACAATCTTTAAACGACAACTCAAGAGGTATTTGTTCCTTCAATCCTCCCCCATCCATTAAATAATAAAAAAAAATCATCTTCTCAGCTGTGTTTGACAAATGGCACTCAGTCACCTACTAACTCAGAGTAATGACAGAAACTTCAAAGTCGCTCTGGACAAGAGTGTCTGCCAAATGCTTAAATGTATGTGCAATTTATCTTCTCAAATGTTGTTGTGAGTCTTTCGTCTGCTCCCGTTAAGAGGTCGCGCCACAGCAGACCATCAAGCATGCAGTGGCTGGGTAGTATTGGGTGTGGCCACCTCCCAATGGCTGGGCTCAATTTCAGATCCTCAGATCCCCAAACCAACAACCCAGCACCTTGGCTGTCTGAGCTTTCACTCACTCTGTTTGTATGTAACTGAGACATCGTGCACAGAAATAAACCTTTTTGCTTTTGCTTATCTAGATCCTGTCTTGACTGAAGACTCTTTACTGAATTTGCACCACAATAATAAATAAAAACATTAATTACTTAATTCACGCTCTAATATTTAATTAGGCTGCATTTTTGCCTTTGATTATAGCATTATTACTGTATAGGGTGGGCCATTTATATGGATACACCTTAATAAAATGGGAATGGTTGGTGATATTAACGTCCTGTTTGTGGCACATTAGTATATGTGAGGGGGCAAACTTTTCAAGATGGGTGGTGACCATGGTGGCCATTTTGGATCCAACTTTTGTTTTTTCAATAGGAATAGGGTCATGTGACACATCAAACGTATTGGGAATTTCACAAGAAAAACAATGGTGCTTGGTTTTAATGTAAGTTTATTCTTTCATGAGTTATTTACAAGTTTCTGACCACTTATAATGTGTTCAATGTGCTGCCCATTGTGATGGATTGTCAATGCAACCCTCTTCTCCCACTCTTCACACACTGATAGCAACACCGCAGGAGAAATGCCAGCATCCAAGATGGTGGCCACCATGGTCACCACCCATTTGAAAAGTTTGCCCCCTCACATATACTAATGTGCCACAAACAGGACGTTAATATCACCAACCATTCCCATTTTATTAAGGTGTATCCATATAAATGGCCCACCCTGTACATACATTGTTTTGATAAGCTTCTTCCATATCATAACATTTATTTCTGTCCAAAGACATATTAAATTCTCTCCAAGATCTTGTTTTGATTATGAGAGATTCTTGTTACAATTCAAATGTCACAAATCATAGCTGGCTGGAAGAAAACAAGGATTCTGGGTATTGTAGTATTTGTAATGGCAATTTCAGAAGCTGTGTTCTTGTTCATTATTGCCATTTATCACTCATTTTGTCCTACTGTGTAAATTGTCCACTTGACAAAAATGGACGTTCACTTCCAGATCTGCATTTAAAGTAAGTGTGGATTTTACATTCACCCAACTAGCACTGATTAAACCTCAATCATCTCTGATAACAAAGAAACATACGCATGACCTGCTGTTTTTAAATATATTTATTTTTTGCTAAGAGCAGACATAATGCTTACAAAAACAAGATAAAATTCATTATGTACTGTTTAAATTACTTAAAAACTAAAATTATTAATTCATGCATTCAAAGATTATATTAAATAAAACAAGTTAAGTGAAACATTGAAAATAGAAAAAGAAATAGAAAAGTAATGTATACTCTGACATGTTATCATGTGTTGGAGACACAATTAAGACTTTATAATCAACCCACGCTTATAATTAATTATATAGTCTAAAATGCTAAATATATAGCTTGGAAAATAAATGAATAAGAAAACAGAAGTGAAATAATGAAAGTACAATAAAAAATGTAAAGCACAATCATAAAAATGTAAAGTACAATCATAAAAATACCATAAATATTTTTGCAAAGCGTAACTGTTATTGAAAGCTTTTCTAAAAGCATGTGTATAGTCTTAGTACAACATAAAAAATGTAAAGCGCAATTATAGTAATACTATAATAATTTTTGCAAAGCATGATTATTCTAAAGCTTTTTAAAAGCATGTATATAGTCACATCAATCAGCCATGAGTGCAGTGTGCCTCCCATCTCACCCGTCTGTAAAAGCCCGGCCAATCAGCTCTCTCCAGGCTCTCCGGCTGCAGGAGGCTACAGCATCACCAAGCAAATCAAACTAGCGATCAATGGATGATGCAAAGGTATATATTTATAAAATCATTACATTTCACAAAACCCCGAATTTATGATAGATAAATACAGTAAAACCTTGGATTGCGAGTACCAAGGTGAGTAAAAATGTGAGCAGTATTGTGGGTAACCCCTTATTTGGTCTCAGTGCACTTGCGTCACTCGTATAGTCAACATACATGCCGTGCATGCATATACTGTTTACTAAAACACTGACCACCTCAATCACTACAGCTACGATTCTTTTCCATGTAAAGTGACAGTTAATTTATTTAATTTTACTTTATATTTTGTATTAAAAATTTTATATGGGTTTATTTTTTGGGGGCTGTGGAAGGAATTGTCTGAGTTTTTCTTATGGGGAAATTCGCTTTTTATATACAAGTGCTTTGATATACAAGCACACTTCTGGAATGACTCATAATCCAAGGTTCAACTGTGCTATAAATGAGTTCAAAAAACAAAGAAACAAACAGAAAACATATTAAGGAATCTTAAATGAGCTAACTTGAATAATACCCCCCCCCCCCCGGTATTAAAATATACTAATTAACACTGCCTGCTGGTCTGTTATACTAATGCAGGGAATGAAATCTGACAACTTAACTTGGATGAAGCTAGTTCAAGTTTATTCTGAGATCTAGAAAAAATATTTTAATTATAATATAATATTTAAATTGACCTTACTGTTACTCTTTTATCATCCCTGAAAGGTTGTACAGTACAATACTTCAAGCAAAACACAACCTTTTTATAAAATACAATCTGCTCCAAAAAATTTTATTTACCATGTTCTTCAGCTTTTTCATCAGTTCTTGGGTGAAGACATCTGACTCTCTTCATGGTTATATGCAAAAATATATACATTAAGTTATTAGTCATGTAGCTATTATTCAGTGCTTTTATTTTAAAAATATATATAATGAATTTGTGGGTAAGTATTTCTTTTAGCCAAACTGAAACACCTTATTTACAGTAGGTAGAAGAGGGGAATGTCTATTATTGACAGTGGTCAAAATAAATCAGTCACATTTTGAAGTAATTCGTGAAATGACCGCCAGGTGGCGCAAAGACATATCTGTACACAGCACAATCAAGTGCAAGAATGTAATCCAGCTCACTAAGTGTATTTTGATTCTGTCTTCTAAATTAAAATAGTCTTTTGGACCATAAAACAGTCACTAGTTGACTTCAGATACATTTTGGCCTCTTTTGTTTGTAAAATTTAAAAAATGGTGAAAATAGTAAAAATGATTATTCAAATGGAACCAAATAATGTCCAATATCCAAATGGCTTTATGGTGTTTATGTTCCTTATCTGAATCCAGGCTATAATTCTGTCTCTATATAAATGTCTGCCATGTTACTGAAAACAATGTAGTAAAATCTACAACTGCTACTGTGACACACATTTCATTTCATTTCATGCTCCATGGCCACCCATACTGCTGCTCTCCATATAATTTATATAGTTAACACTTTATATACCCATTTTATATTTAATTTTGTCATTATACTTGACAATAAAATGTAAAAAGTACTTTTGCAGTTTTTATATTTCACATTATTTTTATCTCATTTTTCCTATTTAGGTCACGAGCAGTTGTGTAAGCATTTCACTGCATACCATACTATGTATGGTTGTGTATGTGACAAATAATGTTTTAATTTGATTTGTAAATTTAGTAAATTATATGTAAACATATTTCAATGTCCAAAAAGTGTTGTACAAATACTTCACTTTAGCTCATCATACTTTTCTCTATGACCCTCTTCAGCTCTGAGAAGATGTCGTCAGCTCCATCACTGCTCTTTCCTAGTTGGAAACAAACTGTGATTTAGCATTTGGAAAGATAAAACACACAGTTCTATTAACCACCTAAAGGGGATCAATTATGCAAAATTCGTTTTTGGATCATTTTGGACAGTCATGTCAGTCTTGTTTGTGTGTGGACAAAAACACATGCAACTCTTTTTTTCTTCTTTAAACATTTTTCTCTATAAATAAATCATTTTGATTGGATGTGGGTTATGACACGGACTTCAAAAAGTGTGATAATTTGTTGAAGACCCTCCTCCAGCCCAGGGGTCAGCTCCTCCCGGGAGACACAACAAGCCTTAATCATTGCATTTTAAATTACAAATTGGGATAGTTTCAGGATAAAATTCTTCATTGTTGGTTGAAACCAAAAACATAGTTTTGTTTTTGCTCCAAACTCTTGATGTCAAGTAAAAATGTCTCTCATTTATTTACAGTGAAAATGTTCTGTATCTCAAAAGTTGTACATGTGTGTGCTAAACTATTCACATCAAACTCCTTTTGCACCGAGGGATAAATCAGAGCTGGATTTGCAAACAGAGTAAAGATGGAGAGTACCAGATAATCTGTGTGGATTAGTAGATAGTCACCAACCTCGAATAGATAATCTGCCTTCTTCTGTGTGGAGATAAATCATACTTAGTTTACTAAACACTTTCCACTTAGCCAAATTTGTTACCAAGTCATTATCGAGTTTTAAGCGCAGTTTTATGGAGTCATTATTTGTTTTTATCATCTCATTATCGGTTCGCCAATGTAACGAGATTTTTGATTCACAGCCAAATATGGGCAGCCAAAAATCCCATTAAGGATTAAAATATTGAATGTAAATGGAAGTAATGACAAAATTAACAAAGTGATATTGTAAGGAAAATAGTGATGATTAAACATATAATTGAAAGAGAAAGTCCTATGCACTATAGACATGTTTTAATCTAAAATGTCTTTGGTTTGATCATTCCTGTTAATTTCATAATAAAGCTGCTGCTGCATGCAAACAAATTTACCATATAATTTTTATTTAAAAAAAAAGTTTGGAGTGAGATATTGAAGTGAGATAAGGGCTAATCCATGGGTCACTGTGAAGAGGAAGATGTAAAACACCTGCCAACAGTACAGAGGAGCTGAAGGTTGCTATCAAACAACCTAGTCTGTAATAACACCTCAGCAGTGCCAGTGTTTTTTTTTTTTTTTTTTTAGTATTTCTGTGTTACGTGATGCGATATGGCTCAATGCTAACATGTTGAGGCTTGGCAGTAGTATTTTATGAAAATGAAATAATAAATTATTATTTTTGTATTTTATTTTTTAACATAAATACATGGCAAAAACTAAAAGGGTTTAAAAAGTTAAATGAATTATAAATCTTCTGATAACATCTGATAACTCTATCATCCTAAACAACACTTTGTCTCTTTCATAATCGGTTCAAAAACATCCCAAGCTGCCTCTGAACCATCCATGTTTTTTGGCTTGAGCTCCAAAGGTAACACAAGGCTGAATCCCAACTCCCTCTCTAACCCCTGAACAAGAGCAATACATCTTGTGTGAAAGGAATTGTACACCCTACATAGCTCAATATATTTATATTTCATGCTATTTGGGACTTAACCCTGGAACCCAGACGTTAATTGAGCTGGTATTCTAAAGTACAATAAGTGAAAATCAAAAGAAATTTACGAGATTATTAACAGGACTGTCCACCACATCCATGGTTTATCCTCGTCAACTTTGGATTACATAGTATCAAAAAATGTTTACGATTATTTTCACCACTGTTAATTTCACTAACTATAGGTCACTAACTGTCAGTCACCATCTCAAAGCTAGTCCTGCCACTCATGGAAGGAAATGTATTAGCAGAGCAAAAAAAATAAATAAATAAAACTGGTTAAATAAACAAACTAATAATAATTTTATCATAATTTATAAATTAATAATTCTAAATCATAATTGCTAGAACTTTCTTAACTTCCATAACTACAATACATTTACCTTTATTAACTTCAAAAACCATGTGTAACAAGGATTTCAGTTAGAGGCATTTATTTTTACAAGTATGAAGGCTGCTCGTGATTTCGGTGGCTGCGATTGGTTGGAAAGTTGAAAGAGAGAACTGGTCAGAACGAGTCTGAAGCTGTGGGTTTTTTTTTTTAGATAAAAGAAAGCATGTCACGAAAGAGAGAAGGGGAAAAAGCGCAGACACAAAAGAAAACAGGAGAAAAAAGGCGTTCGTAAGTGTAAGGAGTGTAAAACTGTAAAAGCAAGTGAGTTGCGACATATTTGCACATTTTGGACATATTTAGAATGATAAAACTTCACTGAATCAGCTCATTCACTTTTGCTGTGTAAACAAGTGAGCAGTAATAGAACTTTTACTACTTACTTTGAACATATGAACATAGTGTTAGAATGATAAAACAGAGAGACGCAGTAACAGTCTGATACACGAGGGAAGTTATGTACATAGAAAGCAGAGTGGAAACAGTATCCGACTGTATTCTATTCATCGAGATGTGTTTCTCTTGCTATAATGAACACACTTAGAAGAATAAAACTCAGCTAATTCACCTGTGGTGTGGGGACAAATCAGTAGCAACAGTCTGATATGTGTGGGAACCTCTTTACGTAGAAAATATAAGGGAAACAGTATCTGACAGTAACAAAGCACAATGCACAGACTTTTCCTGTGGTCGGGAAACAAGTCAGCAGTAACACTGGTGAGATTTTGTCTGATATTTCTTCTCAAACATGTCTTTTCAGTAAAGTGGAGCAAAACCATAATGCCAGAATAGAGACCCGTCGTATACAGTCTCAAGACATTATTATTAATAATAATAATCATAATGATGTGAGATAATTAGCATTTTTATTTGCTTGATGTCAACTACTAGGTCACATCTATCTGAATAAACCCAAACTGCATATAAAAGGAATATATATTTTTATATTTTATTAAATATAAAAAAAAATATTTCCATTTGTAAAATAGCATAAATCATGGGTAGTGTATACCAATGATAAAAAAAAAAATAATAAAATAAATAAAAAATAAAAACCCAATACAATGCATGTTATAAGTTTCGTTCTCAATGTGCATCAAATTCGCCGTCTTTTCCTTTTCAGGGATTAAAAATGGTAATAATGTATTTTTGGCCTTTACCGCGCTCCGTAGAATCTCAGTGGTACACGCATAACCCTTCGTGGGCGAGCATTCCCCTAAATGCTTGTTTCCTACGGGGGTGGGGCTAAGAAAACGCATCCCGATGGGAGAACCAACTTCGACACAACACCGGTGTCCAGTTGAACTTCTGATGTAGACACCAGAGTGTGCCAAAGGGGACTGCGTGCATTGTGTGGAGAGGTTTACAGACACTGTGGTCGGCCTGTGCGACTTAAGAGTGGAGTGGCTAAACAGTCAAGGCTTCATAGAAGATACAAGAAACCTCAGGGTCCTTCAGACAAGCTGGGACACGAATATTCTTTTTTTTTTTTTTGCTGAATGCTGCTTCATCAATTCCCTGCCGTCCATCGACTTCTGCCAGTGACTCCCCTCAACCAACCTGTCATGCGGCGCAGAGTAATGAAGAGAAAAAGAGGAGCAGGAACCAAGTGCAGATTTACAGCACCAAAGGGGGCGTGGCTTAAACACGGTTTTGGACGAGGGAGGTGTGGCGCACTCGCCGTTGAGCACTTCCGTGTTTAGGGGAGAAATCCTGGTGACATAATACAAAGCCGGGGCAATGGGTCGGAAAGCCAGTTAAATCAGTCAGCGATGCATGAGACAAAAAGGGAGCGAGCAGAGACGTTGTGGTGAGCCAGTGCGAGAGTTCAAAGCCAGTGAGTCAGTCAGCGATGCGTGAAATCCAAAGGGAGAGCGAGCAGAGAGGGGGTTGGTAACCAGGTGCTTGATTTGGGAGACATAAAAGGTGGGATTTATCTGGTGCATAGTCGAAGGCAGGTGTAACCTGACAGAGCAAGGGTTGATAATCTTGGTGACGGTGAATGGGCCAATGAACTTAGGGGATAGTTTGTGTGAGATGGTTTTAATGGGAATGTCTCGTGTGGTGTGCATTACTCTATCACCGACCTTGTATCTTGGGGCAGCCGAGCATCATCGATCTGCTTGTAGCTTGAAGGCTTGCACTGACTTTAAGAGTTGGGACCGAGCTTTCTGCCAGGTTCTCTTGCAGCTGCGCATGAAACTTTGTGCCGAAGGGACCACTACCTCTTCTTCCTGAGAAGGAAACAGGGGTATTTGATACCCCAAACAGCACTGAAAGGGAGACATTCTGGTAGATGAGGTGGGAAGAGAGCTGTGGGCATATTCTACCCATAGGAGCATCCTGCTCCATGAAGTCGGGTTCTGTGATGTCATGCATCTCAGAGAGGTTTCCAGCTTCTGGTTGTTTCTCTCTGTCTGTCCATTGGACTGTGGATGATAACCCGATGACAGGCTAGGCAATTCTGGGGCAAAGAGAACTGTAGAGAGAGAGCATCTGGTTTGGTGTTCTTAGAACCTGGGCGGTAGGATATAGTAAAATTGAACCTTGAAAAAAATAAGGACCAGCGGGCTTGATGGGCATTTAACCTTTTGGCTGATTTTAAATATTCAAGGTTTCTGTGGTCAGTCCAAACCAGGAAAAGATGCTGAGCCCCCTCCAACCAATGTCTCCACTCTTCAAGGGCTTGACAGCTAGTAGCTCTCGGTCACCAATGTCATAGGTCCTTTTCACAGGAGTGAGTCGGCAAGAGAAAAAGGAACAGGGATGCAGCTTGTTGACTTTGGGGCTTCTCTGAGAAAGAATAGCTCCAGCCCCGGTCTCAGAAGCATCTACTTCGACAGTGATTTGGAGAGAGGGGTCTGGGATGGAAAGGATAGGTGCCAAAGTGAACCTTCACTTGAGGCTAGTAAAAGACTCTTCTGCCCTTGCGTTCCACTTAAAGGGAAATTTTGAGCAGGTGAGAGCTGTAAGGGGAGCAGCCACGGTGCTATAGTTCCTTATGAATCTGCGATAGAAATTAGCAAACCCTTGGAAGCGTTGGAGCTCTCGTCTAGAAGCGGGCGTGGGCTAGTCAGTAACTGCCTTGAACTTGGAGGGCTCCATCTCAATTATGGAGGGAGAAATTACAAACCCCAGAAAAGAAGTGGATTTCTGTAATACCTGGTGAACATGGGTAACGTTTTCATCAAGGAAGTGAGAAAAGATTAAAATGTCATCAAGGTAGACAAACACACATACATTCGGGAAGTCCCTTAAGACATCATTAATCAGGGCTTAGAAAACTGCAGGTGCATTAGTCAGTCCAAAAGGTACCACCAGATATTCGTAGTGACCGGTAGTAGTGTCAAATGCTGTTTTCCATTCGTCTCCTTCCCTGGTTCTGACGAGGTGATAGGCATTTCGGGGGTCCAGTTTAGTAAAAATGTGTGCTCCCTGCAATAGCTCGAAAGCCATGGTCATGAGGGGAAGGGGATAGCGATTTTTAATTGTAATTTCATTTAGTCCCTGATAATCAATGCAGGGCCATAAAGACTTGTCTTTTTTCTCTACGAAGAAGAATCCTGTACCTGCCGGTGAAGACGAAGGTCGGATGATTCCAGCTGCCAGTGATTCAGCAATGTAGTGGTTCATGGCCTCTCTCTTGGGGGAGGAGAGGGAGTAGAGACGCCCCCTTGGGGCGAAGATCAATGGCACATCAATGGCAGATCAATGGAAGATCAATGGCACAATCATAGGGTCGATGTGGTGGCAGAGAGATGGCATGAGACTTATTGAAGACCTCTCGGAGGTCAGCATATTCCGGGGGTACATTGGTGAGATCAGGGAGCTCCCCTTTATTGGTAACAGGAGGAGGCTGAATAGATGCAGAGAGAAGGCATGAGGACAGACCAGCTGGGTTCCAGCCTAGGATCGTGTTTCGGACCCAGTCTATATGAGGGTTATGTTTTACTAACCAAGGGTGTCCAAGAACGATTGGGGTATGGGACTTAGGCATGACAAGAAATGAGATAGTCTCCATGTGGTTGCCAGAAATTCTTAGACTGATGGGGAGAGTGCGATGAGTGATGCGGTTGAGGCTGCTACCATCCAGAGCTTGAACAGGAAGAGGGCGCTCAAGAGGGGTGGATGAGATCTTGGAAGCTGGAGGGTAACTCAAGAGAAGCCAATTCATCCTTCACAGATTCCGCCAGACCATTAACTCGATAGCATAGTCGTAAGCAGAACAAGATCCTTGTCGTAGATTTAGGATTTGGACAGCTGCTTGTCGTCCGGTGTAGGAACGGTCGAACACCCATCGCATTTCAGTGGTGAACGAGTTAAAGTCCCCGCAACATGGAGCTTGGGCATCCCACAGGGCAGTGCCCCATTCCTGAGCCCTACCCAAAAGCAGGGTGATGATGTAAGCCACTTTGGAGCGCTCCGTGGGGAAGGACGAAGTTTGCAGCTCTAAAACCAGGGAACATTGGACAAGAAGGAACGGCAGGTACCAGGATCGCCATCATAGGAGGGTGGAGCGGGTAAGCAGGGTTCATGAGATGGTACAGGGTGAGGAGCTACAGCTGGAACAGGGGCGGGCGCCGGGGGCTGTGCCGGGGAAGCTGCCTGGAGGTGCTGAATTTGTGACGAAAGGCCAGCGAGGGAATCTATAATGGTTCTCAGAGTTTGATTAATGTTTTGGAGATGCTGCTGGTGTGAGCCCAACATAGCACCCTGGCTCTCCAAGGCTGTTCTTAGTCTGTTTAAGTCTGCTGGGTCCATAGTGGCCAGATTATTCTGTCATGCGGCGCAGAGTAATGAAGAGAAAAAGAGGAGCAGGACCCAAGTGCAGATTTACAGCACCAAAGGGGGCATGGCTTAAACACGGTTTTGGACGAGGGAGGTGTGGCGCGCTGGTCAGTCAGCGAGAAGGCACACAATAATCTGGCAGCGAGATAGCCAGATAGTTCTGCGCTTCCTTAAACGCCGGGAGAAATTTGTTGTGAATGGGATGCCGGTGTGTGAAGGGGCGGAGTGTGTGAGAGAAAGCATGACAGCCAGGAGGAAAACATGAGCACGTGAGAGCGAAGACATGACAGCGTGGGAAAAAAAAAAGGGAGAAGTGAATGACGGTGGTTTGTGACAGGAATGTGACACAACCCTCTGGAGATTATTGTTTGTAGCACGTTCAAGGAGACACGAGAAGAGGATTGAACACACTTTTTGAGCCCATATGCATACAGTATGTTTATATGTTGCATCACTTCAGCAAGTGACTTGCATTGCATGCTTCATAGCAGTAGTTTCAAGACTTACTGGGGAATTTTGAAATAAGCTTTAATCTCACACGGAACAGACTCTCTTTTGAAATTGTTCTCATCAAAACCAACTGGAAACAGTATTTGTTTGGGATCAGTGTTACATCAGCAAAGGTGCACATGTTCCAACCTGATGTGTTTGTTAATGGGAGATGTTCTCTTAAGACACTAGCAAGGTTTCATGTGCATAAAAGTGTCAGTTGATACGTTTTTTAATATCTATTTTATTTGTTTACTTTTTAAAACAGGATCAGTGCGAGTGGATGCGTGAGGTGAATGGGCACTGTTAATTGATGCATCATATGTTTTTGTACTATTAAAATTTTGTATTTAGTTTTAATTTGGGTCTGTTCCTATTCCTGTTCTCTTTAAATGTCCTGTCCAGGAAATTAAAGCAGGCTGCTCCTGAGCTCATGGTTAGGCAGGCAGTGTGAAAGTAGCAACAGTTAGTAAGCACCACACTCCCCTCACAATCATACACCCACATACACACATACATACACCCCACACTCATACTTGCATACACACGCACGCCTACATCTACAGTACATGCACTCATACTCGCACACATGCACACATTCACATTTTTAATGAGCAGGCATTGCGTGTCTGGGTGTGCACTCCTGACTCTTGTGTGGCCTCGCATTAAAATAAGTAATTGGGTAAAAATTATTTAAGGGTTAAATGAAATTCAAAAATGGTCATAAAAAATAATAATGAAATCCCACCTTGATTTTTCTTTGGTTTCTTCATCACTTCAGGTTTAACACAAGTCACATCACTTGGTCCAGGGGCAGCATCTAGAAAAGGTTACTTATTTATAGCTTTTTTTTTCCCCTTCACTATTCATTTTGAATTTTAGCTGATGTTCAATGTGAATAAAAATAATTGCAAAAAACGAACAAACAAATAAACAAATGAAAAAAAAAAACTGAAAACAAAAAACTAAAATTAAACGTTAAATGTTTTGCTGCAGGGATTTAAAGGTTTCTTTCTCAATGTTTTAGTTTTTCTTCTGATTTTTAAATTTGCATTTCTGACACAAATACAGTTGAAACCAGATATTTACATACACTTCAGAAAAAAACACAAAACCCCTTTTTTTTCTTTACTGTAAAACATTAAATCAGAGTAAACCTTTTCTGTTTTAAATCAAACATTAACATATTTTTGCATTTGTTCAATGTTAGAATCAAGCAAGAGAGAATTTTTATATATTTATCACATTCATAAAAGTCAGAAGTATACAAACACCAAGTTTATTGTGTCTTTAAACAAAAAGAAAACTTCAGATGATTCCATTATAAGCTTAAGAAGCTTCTGATAGGTTAATTGATTCCATTTGAGTTCATTGGTGGCTCCTCTGTTGATGCATATACAGTAAAGGCACACTTCAAACACAGAGGCTCTTTCTTTGTCATCATGGGGAAATCAAGAGAAATCAACCAAGACATCAGGAAAAAAAACTCTACAAGTGTGGCTCATCCTTAGATGCGATTTCCAGATGCCTGAAGGTCTCTAGTACATCCATTCAGACAATAATACGCAAGTAGAAAAAAAATGGGGATGTACAACTATCATACCGCTCAGGAAGGAGAGTCCCAGAGGGGAAGGTTTTTGGTGCAAAATGTGCGAATCAACCCCAGGACAACAGCA
>JAAGKR010006250.1:5070-31033 GCA_011419295.1 Clarias macrocephalus | reverse complement strand
CAGTCAAATAGGATCTGAGCCACAAGAGGGCAGTTCCCTTAATTCCTACTACCTTTTCTAATCTGTGAAGGAGAATACTATGATCAATGGTGTCAAAAGCTGCACTGAGGTCCAGTAGCACAAGTATAGTGACGCAACCCTGATCAGAGGCCCATAGGAGGTCGTTTACTACTTTAACGAGTGCTGTCTCTGTGCTGTGATGAGGCCGAAATCCTGACTGATACAGCTCATTAATGCTGTTTCTATGAAGATGTGAACATAGCTGCTGTGATACTACCTTTTCCAAAATCTTGGAGGTAAAGGGAAGGTTTAATATGACTTCCTGGTTAGAGGTTTGGTCATTGTTAATGTGTGATAACGTACACTTGCTTTTGTGTGCCTGAGTGTTTCAAGTTTTCATTTTTTGGAGGATATCTAATGCATGTCTAATATGGGTTTGTTCTATTTAAAATGTTTTTCATTACGTCAGAAAAAAAAAAAAAGTATCCCGATATTTGCACCACTGTAGTATATTGCATCATGCAGTATGTTGTTTTCAAGCGTGCAAACGCAAACCTGCTGTGAGAGTTGCAGCGAAGCGGATGCGCTTGATGCACTAGGACCGCGGGGAAATGACGAACTCGCTCGGCTCGAATTTGCATTAAGCTTCGGAGGAAACTGAAACCAGCGGATGTTCTGTATAAATTACTAGTGACAGGAAAACACAGATCCGCGAGAGAACTTTCGTGCCGTTATGGGGGCTTTTCATTCAATACCGGAAGATCATCACTATCGGATTTTGTCTGAGAAGACCGGCTGTAAGTAAGGGAGGCTTTACAAATACAGTACAGATGAAGCTGGTTTCCGCGCTGCAGTTGTACGATTGCTGTCTTATTCTGGTTGTGTCTCGGTGAAGCGCAGCGCAGCGCAGCACAGCCGACGCTCTTTATAAAGCTTTAACAGCGTAGTGTCAGGTGTATTAAAAGGCAGCCGGGTTGCATGACGTACAGTATGAAACCGAAGGGAAACACCACAAAAACAAGCAAAAAAACGTCGAAGTCTTTCATTATGTCAAACACTGTTTGTTCAGTAAAACAATACTTTTCAAATGGAATAAACATTGCAACAATTGTTATTGTTGTTGCAGATAGAATAAACATGGTAACGGTTATTATTGTTACAGATGGAATGAATATAGTAAGAATTGTTACAATCCAACCAACATAAAATGAAAAACCAACCCATGTAAAAAGCCAAATAAAAGCCAACAAATGTAGGTATTAGCAGGAAATATGACTGGCAACAGTGAACATTTTCAGCACAGTGCAGCTTTACAGAACTTTCTGTTTAGATTTAGGACATCCAGTCTTTTCATTTTCTTTTAATTTCTGTGAAGCTGCTTTGAGACAATGACCATTGTTAAAAGCGCTATAGAAATAAAATTGAATTGAAAAAATTGAATCCTTGTTCCTCACTCAACCTGCAGTGCCAGCAAACACTTGTTTTATATCTGTTGTACGCAGTTGATCGACATTTTCCCTTCCCAGCAGGAAAGTCGGAAATTGCTGGTCATTTGTAGGTACACGATCCCACTGCGACCTGATGTTATGTTATTCAGATGTTGTGATGTGCCGCGGATCCTCCCTGGAGTCGAAATGCTGAACAGATAAACAAACCGGTGCTCAGCCAGCTTGACACTCTGCAAAAGTAGAGTTTGATTTTAAGGCAGAGTGAACTGAATTTACATTGTCAGTGGCTCCTTTCTTCTCATAATAAGTAAGACACTAAGGAATATGCAGGGGTCTATTTCAGTGTGGCATTTATCCTACAGTTATTTTAATGTAAGTGCTTTTTTTAGCTGACCTGAGCCATAAAGGGGACCCTTTCTCCTTTTGGACGAGTTGACCTTTTGTGTGACTGGAAAGACACAACGGTCAGGCCATAAAGAATTGTGTTATATATATGACAAGCTATCTCTGTTGTTATTTTCAACATTGTACATTAACACTGTAGACATCCAAACTATGAATGAACGCAAATAGAATTATGTAGCAAACAACCAATGTTTTTATATTTTATATTGTCCAGAGTAGCAAAATTTAGCTTCGATCAAAGCATGGCACACTCATGGCATTCTCCCAGTCACATCCCAACCTGGAATGGCTTTTAGGTGTGCCTTGTCAAGTGTTAATATGTGACATTTCTTCCTTTCTTAATGTTCTTTAGACCATCAGTTGTCTTGTGCAGAGGAATCGTGGGTACAAAGTTAATAGCCTTGTCCATATTATAGCAAGAAAAATTCAGTTAAGTGAATATTGTAGGTAATCCATTATTTTAGGAAATGACGGTCTGTCAATCCAAAAAATCTCAAGAAATTCGAATGCATCCCCAAATGCAGTTGCCAAAACCGTCACGTTGCTATGATAGACCAAGAGCTACCTCTGCTGCAGAAGATAAGTTTATTAGAAATACCAGCCTATTAAACTGCTGAAGAGACATGCTTGGGCCAAGAAATAGAAGGAATGGACATTTGGTCAGTTTTGGTTATTCTTTATGTCTTTATTAGACGTAGAGATGGTGAACAGACGGTTCCTGAATGTGTATTTCCCACTGTGAAGCATGGAGAAACAGGAGTGGTGATGTGGGGGTGCCCTGCTGGTGACACTTTTGGTGACATAGTCAAAATTGAGGGCACACTTAACCAGCATTCTTCAGCAACATGCCATCCATCCGGTTTGCATAAAGTGGCACCATCATTTGTTTTGATGACCCCAAACACACCTTTAGGTTATGTCACCTCTAGCTATTTGTCCAAGAATGAGAGTGATGGAGATGACCTGGCCTCCACAATCACCTGCTCAAAATCCAATTGAGATGATTTGGGATGAGTTGGACCGGAGAGTGAAGGAAAAGCAGTGAACAAGTGCTCAATACCTCTGGAAACTCCTTTAAGATTGTTGGAAAGAATTCCAAGTGACTTGGTTGACCGAGGGTATGGCTGTCATCAAAGCTAATGGTGGCTACTTTAAATATTCAAAAATATAAAACATTCTGGGTTATTTAACACATTTTTGTTAACTACACAATTTCATATTTTTCCTATCATAATTCAATGTGTTCAGTATTACTATACAATGTTGAAAACAATAAAAATCAGAAGAAGAAAAATAAATAAATCATTGTGTTTAAGCTCTTGGCTGGTACTCCTATACAGCCAAAAGCATTTTTTAATGTGTTGCACATACACCTATGTATGTATGTATGTATGTATGTATGTACAGAATGTATACACAGTGCAACTAAAAAAACAATTTTCCATATATAAAATGTTAACTTGCCATTCATGATACATATTTAATATTAATATATATTTCATATATTAGTGGAAATTCATATATGTCCATATGTCACATTTCCATATGGGAAGTAAGTTATAAGCTCTTGTGTTCAATAATTATTATTCAATTATTAAGGATCTGCAGACAGTAGCAGATGGGATTTTGTTATACACATTAAAAATAGAATATTCAATTCACTAATAGTTGATCTTGAATATAGCTTTTGGATTTAGTTTTGTAAAAAAACAATGCCTCTGAATATAGCCCAACTGATGCCTAAATACTAACGTTTTGCTTTAATTCTTCTTTCAGTTTCACTCGAGCAGATAAAAATTCTTCACAATCGTTTCAAGCAGTTAAGCCACAATGATGATGTGCTACGGTAGGTTAAAGCAGACGAAGTCCAAACTTTGCTCAGTGACAAATCTTTCACATTTCTATTTTATACATATCTAAAATATGAAATTCCCTGTGTGTTAACATACTTGGCCAACAAAACTAAGTCTGATTCTGATTATTGTTTCTCACAGTAACCAAGTCCTACATAGGGTATAGAAGTCCATTCTCTTGGATACAATATGATACTATAATTATATGTTGTATGGTATATATCTTGAAGATATTATTCACTATGCTAGTATATAATTTATTAAGCCACACCTGAATTAGCCCTTTTCATAATTGAATGCTTTCTATTTAAAGGAAAGACGATCTCAGCACACTTCCAGACCTAGCAAGCAACCCTATTCGATCACAGATTGTAGCGGCTTTCTTTGACAGAAGGTCAGTGATGAGTACATTTGTAATTTATTCATTTGTAAATTGTGTCCATGACTGTGATTGATTCTTGTTTCAAAGACCATTTAAATTAACTCAACACTTCTGTTGATTTGTAAATATTGGGGTTTTTGTGAGAATAATGAACTTTCAGGCCCAGTAAATGAATTTTAAGCTTAAATATTAAGCGACGTATTAAACTATATGTTCAGAAGTGAAACTACAACCACTTTGGTCACCTAGGCTCTTTAAATAGGAGGGGGGGGGGGAACAAATGCTCAATACCACCAACAACCAAACAATCAGCATATGAAGGTGTCTCTGCTTTAGTGTCTGATGTGTTCTCTGTCAGTTATGTGAATGTGTTTCAAAGCATTGCACAAGTCCCTGAATGGTTTATATTTGTTCTAATTGTGAGTTTCAAAACATCTACATGTAACTTCTGCCAAAATCACATTATATTATATAGCATAAGTCACTATACAATCTTGTCAAACATTTTTTAAACCACTGTCCATTCATACTCATACTGTATGTATTATCCCAACAGAAATTTCCAGAGAGGAGGTGAAGGCTCAGTTCAAGAAATTGGCTTTGAGGAGTTCCTCATTGTCATGTCTTACTTTAGAGCTCCATCAGTGCACATGACAGAGGAGCAGCGAGAAGAAATACGAAGGACAAAACTGCGCTGTAAGAATTCAGTAAATCAAGCAATGAACGCACGCTGGCACGGTGGCTTAGTGGTTAGCGCTCTCGCTTTTGACCTCCAGGGCCGGGGTGTGCATTGAGTTTGCATGTTCTCCCCATACTTGGTGGGTTTCCACAGGGCACTGTGGTTTCCTCCCACAGTTCAAAGACATGCAGATTAGGTTAATTGGCATTGCCAAATTTCCCATAGTGTGTGAATGAGTGTGGCTTGGCACCCTGCCCAGGGTGTACCCTGCCTCGTGCCCAAACATGAAGGTTAGTATGGATTTTATAAATAATAAATAAATAAATGCTTGATAAATAATTTCAGTGGTAGCATATTTTGATGTAAAAAAATGTCTAGGTAATAATTATTGTGAAATATGGTTTTGTTTGTAGAAAATGGTGGCAAGGTGGCTTTGTAGTTAGCACTGTTGCTTAGCACCTCCAAGTTTGGGTGTTCGAATCATGCCTCTAGTCTGTATGAGTTGAAGGGTGTGTAGGTTGCAAGAAGGGTGGGGTTCTCAGTGGAGATAATTTCCCCTTATAGCATAGCAGACTATGGTTTATGACAGTGGCTTAAATATAATAGATAGAGGTACATAGGGAAAAAATTGGAGCTTAAATACCCTGGTGTTCTTTTTAAAAAATTGCTTCTTGACACAATGTACATCAGACATTTGACTCTAGTGCTCCAAACAACATTAATAATTTATGCACCCTCTTCTCTCCTGCCAGTCCTGTTTAACATGCATGATACTGACAATGATGGAACCATAACACTGGAGGAATACAAACATGTAAGTAACGTTTTAATGTAATGGAAATAATCTAGGACAAGACGTGTGTCACACTTCATGCAAGGTTCAAAGAAGTAGCATTAAAAATAAAGGCTGAACTTTTAGGGTTAGCTAATTTATTAAATGATGTGTTAATTACAGTAGGTTGTTCCGAGAAAATTTTTATTATTATTATTATTACAGAGAAATATTTTTTTTCATTCATTCATTTATGAATTACTTGCATGACCACCTTATGTTTTATGGTGAATGTGGCATCAGTCCCAACAACCCTGGGGGCTGAATCTATTAATTTATTCAATTCAGTTTTACTTCTATAGCACTTTTAACAATAGTCATTGTCGCAAAACAGCTTTACAAATTCTAAACAAATTTATGGAAATTTTTATGAAATATGAGAAAATGTGTATTTATCAAAATGATCAGATTGTCCCTGGTGAGTAAGCCAAGGGCGATGGTGGCAAGGTAAAACTCCCTAAGACGACATTAGGAAGAAACCTTGAGAGAAACCAGTCTTAACAGGGAACCCATCTTCATTTGGGTGATAACGGATAGCAGGAATTTTTTTTTTACAGTTCTGTGTTAGGCAGCTGGAACTTCAGATGATGTCTTTAAGTTAATATGGAGTCCAGTTTGTTATTGGAGGCTCAGGTACAAACCTGTAGGAAATTCCAGTCCTGTAGACCGACTGCAGTCACAAGTCTTCATGGTAAACTGGAACCGTCCCCAGTCACCACACGCATCCCAAGCAGTCCACATGGGGCCTCCATGTGACAAGATCTCCAGCCCAAAGTGAGGCAGGAGGATGAGTCAGACAGGTCCAGAGGGCAGAGGGGGTGGGGATCGCTGGCAGCTCAGAAGTGGCATGTGTAGCTCGATATAGAAAGACAGGCGGAGGGAGAGAAATAACAGTTAGGTATGGCCACAGTCACATAATGTATAAAGTAAATATATATTTATTTCAAGCAGGGATTCATGACAGCATAACTAAAAGGGAAAGCCAGAAGGAAACACAGACATGAGGGCTCCCTGGGAAGTAAAGCAACACAATTACTGGCCTAAATTAAGCAAAGAACCAACTAAGAAAGTTGCTGAAACTGTTAACATTGGGTTGAGAACCTGTAACCTGAATAGTGGTAACCCATCATCTTCAAGGAAGAAATGTGCTTGAAAAAAAAGGTTTGAATGATCATGATCAGAGATCACATTTGGTGTTGGGCAGATCATAATAAGTAGAGAGGTGGATGAGGTGATGCAGCATACAAGGACGTGTTAAGATCTGGCGTTGCTTCAGTTGGTCAGATCTAAGTTAGCATTATTAAGTGCCCAAAAATTAAGTCAGCTTACTACCTGAATATACTAAATGACCAGGTTTTTCCATCAATGGATTTTTTTTCTTCCCTGATGGCATGAGAATATTCAAATGCCAGGAGTCATCAGGCTCAATTGTCAAAGAGTGGTTCAGGTAGCATGAGACATCATTTTCATAAATGGATTGGTCACCACCTTAACCACATTGAGAATCTTTGGGATGTCCTGGAGGAGACTTTACACAGCGATTCGACTCTTCCATCATCGATACAAGATAAATGTATATTTAGTGCAGAGTTCAAGCAGGGACTCCGGCAGGACTAACTATGACAGCATAGCTAAAAGGGAGAGCCAGAAGGAAACACAGACATGAGGGCTGCCTGGGAAGTAAAGCAACCAGTCACTCCACCATCAACAAACCGGAGTAATCAGTGAGAGTGAGGAAGACAGCATCTAAACATACCAGTTCACCGTAATACTCTACGTCCATGAGTCCCCCAGATCTGCTCCTTTACCTAAGACGACTCTATGCTCAAAAATGTTTGACTAAATAAATACTTAAACACATAAGACTTTGTCTGAGTCTATATTTAGTGCTTCGTTGATTAGTCTAAAGATTATTTTTCACAATTAATCAAGCATTTATGTCCCTTGTTGGCCGATTCATAATTTTTTTACATGCTAGTGAATAATAAAAATATTGGCAGAATTTATATAGATAAAAATCATTTTTCAAAAACTGAACAACAAAAACCTCCCTGAAGCATAAAAATACACACAACATAAAATTTTACATTAAATCTATAAATAATGTCAGCTGGACATAGGCATTTATCACATATTTTAACTCAAAAACTTTGTATGGTTAATTACTTTCAAAGTTTTAATTTTACTATTCATACTATTCATGACAAAAGTTATAATTTCTCCAGTGTACAGATGTTTCCTATTCAGCTATTAACTACCGCGGAAATTTTTCATTTTTTATGTAAATGTTTTGTTTATTTTTCTGCAAAAGGCTACATACTGTACAATGACTTACAGCATGATGGTAATGAAAATCTATGTTGTTTAGGTTAAATGTCTATAAGCACATTAACAAACTGCTTACAATATGCAAAATAAGGTTGCAGTGACTTCCAGGAACTGACATCAACCAGTACTGAACCCACTATTTTATATATTTATATATAAATATTTAATATATATTTAGCATTTGTGCTAGGTTGGTAAACCATTTCTCTTTGATACAGCAAACAGAGCACCATTTGATTAGATCTTTGTTAAAAGAAGTCCCACATGTCTGATGATTGGGTTTGTGAGAATAAGGCCTTAAAGACTTTATAATCATGCACTTCTAATTCTTTGGATTAATGTAAAACACAGCAATGTATTGAGGCATTTTACACAAGTTGGTATATTCACATATTCTACATAATTCACTACGTCAACACGTTATTCCAGTCCTAATCAAGATTTTATGAAAATAGAACGTGTGGTGTGCAGTAACTAACAAGATACTAACTTGTTGCAGGTGGTGGAAGAGCTGCTCTCTAGGAGTGGATCTCTTGGAAGGGAGACAGCTAAGGGCATTGCAGATGCTGCCATGCTGGAGGTTGCTAGCATTTCAGTGGGACGCATGGTAGGCTCTTTATAGTTTACAATGGGTTGTTAAACTCATTTACAGATCATACTAACAAATGATTATGATATACCAAAAACACACTAACAATTCCGCTCAAAATATACACTGCCCGGCCAAAACAAAGTCACAGCAAAGAGGTAAGAGCCTCTCACAGGATAATTCCACTGGATAGTTACTGCCGTGATTAATATGTTTCAGCTGGCTTAAGTTATTTAACCATAACTGATGCAGTGAGTAACTTCTCAAAGGCGGCACATACATAGAATGGACTGTGGTGGAGCACCAAAGGTCATGGGGACTGTTGAGTTTTGGGCACATCACGATAAGAAGAGAGGTGAATGAGGTGATGCACCCATCATGCCTAGAACCTACTATACAAACATCTGGGGATAGCGTTAAGACCTGGTGTTGCTTCAGTTGGTCAGATCTAGGTTAGCAATGTTAAGAGCCCAAAAATGAAGTCAGCTTATGATCTGAATATACTGAATGTCCAGGTTTTTCCATCAATGGATTTTTTTCTTCCCTGATGGTACAGGCATATTCCAACATGGTAATGCCAGGATTCATCAGGCTCAAATTGTCAAAGAATGAGACATCATTTTCATACATGAATTGGTCACCACCTTAACTGAGAATTGAGTATCTTTGCAATGTCCTGGATACAGTACTCCGACTCTCCCATCATCATTGCAAGAACTTGGAGAAAAATGTATGCAACTCTGGACGGAAATAAATATTGTGACATAGCGAAAAGTTGTCCAAGAGAATATTAGAGTGTGTGACTTTTTTGGCTTGGCATTTATTGAAAGAGTACATACTGAATGCACAAATGAATAGAACACAAGTCAGCTATGAAAAAGATTAACAGACTGCAGTGGTCCATTACCAACAATTAAGGATTTTTTCCCCCCATATTTTGGTTTTACATAGTGCATAGTGTCTTGCATAGTGTTCAGTTTATTACTAACCGCCTCACAGCGACATTAGCCAAACTAGAGTTTGTGAGCTTACACAGAAGATTTTACAACTACAAATTTGTAGTTTACTGCCAGAATTACTCATGACTATAAGTCTTATTTTCTGTCTTATGTTGCTCAAAATTTATTTCCACAATTTTTATTGCTATCTAACGTTAAGAGTACTGTGTAAAGTTTTTTTTTTCTTTTCCAGGGCCCAGATGAAATTTATGAGGGGATCACGTTTGAGCACTTTGTGAAGGTTTGTCTATATTTTTGACCAGTGTAACATAACATAGTTTATCGGTAGAATTACACTGTCTGGCTAAAAAGTCACACATAATAATATGTATAATAGTCTATTGCAATGTCTTTATCTTTGATTAGACCATGCAATATGGTGCATGTGTGAAAGGATTTGTTCATGATCCTAGAACCACAATTTGAGTCTGGAATAGGCTTGTACCAACAAGGAGGGAAAAAAAAAAAAATATATATATATATATATATAAAATTTTATTTTGATCACAAGTTGACAGTTCAGCATTATGCTTGTAGGTTTATTAAAATGCTGGGTGGATTTTAACCCAGGTCTAGCAATGTAAATGTTTTCTTTGCTTGAGACAGGCCAATTTGACCCTTTGAAATTTGAAAATACTTTTTTTTTTTGGCCTGGCAGTGTATAATTGTAATATCATAATTCAAATGTATAATATCATTTTAATGAAATATATCTAGAATGTGTAATTTTTGAAAAGGGGTTTATCATTTAATGACATTATGAGTTAATATAAACCTAATAATGCATTTGTTTTAAACTCAGATTCTGAAAGGAATAGAAATTGAGACGAGGATGCACATCAGATTCTTAAATGTGGACACGACAAGTCTGTGCAAATGATGCCTTATCTGCCACCGAAGTGTCACCTGACATTCCAAGGCATCAATGATTTCTCTCAAGCTAATGCTTAGCAGAAAGGTAAAAGGGTTATGTTGCACTTAAAATTATATCTTGGTTAAGCCCAATGGTGGTGCTGAGGTTTCATCAACTCATATACATTATAATGACAGAGTAAATAAATTGACAGATTTGGTGTAGCATGTTTAAGTCAATGGACAGAAATAGACTTTGCATGTCCGCTTCACGCAACAATTTTAAGATCTGTGATGAATTACTTGGAGAACTGATGGACTTATTTATCTGTTAATTTGCATATTATCAATTCTAGAGACCTGAATGTTATTTAATTGTCATGTTATTTAATTGTCATTATTCAGGGGCATATACAGTATGTAGAATAGCAATAAATATGCTGCAGAATGGCAATAAATAACCTTTCTCACTGTGAGCCCCTCTCTCTCTCTCTCTCTCTCTCTCTCTCTCTCTCTGTCACTCTCACACATGCACGCATACACACACGTGCAATGTTTAAAATTGCTCATCAGCAATAAATAAACGCAGGGCATTTATGTGTGACTTATTACATATGCAGCAGTCCTTATTTCATGTTGTTTTGTTTCAGATTTGCTTATAATGTATTTGACAATGTCTGCTTACACAATGAACTTTGTGCTTTATGATCAACAAAAGCTCTTTAACACTATTTAGATGAGCCCTTACTGTATATCAACTTTACAGAGCTTAAAAACAGTCCGATTTTTTTCATTATCTGAACCCGCAATGGGTAACCCTGGCAACACAAGTTACAGCTTTACAACATCATTTTCTAGACTGCCGTGATTTGTTGCCTCACTTTACACACTACAGTATGTTCTGCATAGTCAGTATGCCATAATCGTGTGCTTACACACAAGTTTGTCTGTGCAGTTCTGTATGATCCGTAAAAGTTACTAGTACAATTTCTTGGTTGATTTTATTGGCTTTCAAGATAACAATCTTGCTTTTTAGTTTGGTTTGTTTTCACACAGTGCATGATCAAACAAACCTAAACGCAATAAGAAGGTTAGATAATAGGGTGTTTTTTGGGTAAAAGTCTGCTCATAAAACATTTAGATTTTTTGATCAGGAATAGAGCAATGAGAAAAGGAAAACACACTTTCAACAAAATCTGCCAGTAATTACAGTACATAAACCAAAACATAACATGGAGCCTGTAACTGATATTTACATAAATAACTATTATTTTTTTGTTCATCAGTCCAAATCTATAAGGAGGTGTGGCATTTTTTGGCATGGTTTATGCCTTCTGGCCTAATTTAACACCATCTATAAAAAAAAAAAAAATGCTGCATCATTTGGTTCACTCAACTTGAATTCATAATCCACTCAAGCACTCAATCTTCATACTACTTTTCCTGTACAGGGTCGTGGGAGGCCCGGACCCTTTAAATTTCTGCAAATGTTATGGAAAATTGTGCCTGTCTGAAAAGGCCTTAAGGCTGTGACTTGTGAGTGCTATCCACAGTTTCACCAAAATTCATTTTTGTCCATTATTTGAGTAACAGAACCAGAAACATACCCTGTAGGACAATGGGCTCCAGTCTGAATAAAGACAACTCCAAAGATCTCTATACATATACACATCTTTGTCAGTTAGTGCCATACTTAATGTTGTTTAAACAACAAAACTACAGTATAATGCTTGGTCATTTCCAGGATGTGTGAATTTTTATATATAATCTGTCCAATAATCCTATTGCCCTACCTGATTTACAAATCAAGCATAAACTTATCATAAATCATTTTTATATTATACAATTTTCATATTATCATTCACTTTAATGGCAAAACAAATATCTAATGAAGTTAAATATCTAGTAATTATTATGAAATGTAAAACTGCAGCAAGCAAAATGTAGGAATATTAAAGTTATTTTTACAATAAAAAAAAATATTTTCATTCCTGAAATGTTTTTATTTAAATGACTTTATTACCAATAAATTATTGTAGAAAATCTAGAAATAGCCATAATGATCTCTTGATGCTGTAGTTATTATGTGTATTGATGTGTACTGTTTAAGTGGCACAGTGCACAGTGGTTAGCACTGTTGTTGAACTCCTATCTCGGGTCTGTGTGCGCGGAGTTTGCATGTTCTCCGAATGCCTTCTGGGTTTCTTCCAGGAACCCCACAATCCGAAGTACAGAGTATTTCTAAATTGTGAGTGTGTGTCCCCTTGTGTCCCCTGTGAAGGACTGGCACCCTGTCCAGGGTGTAGTCGGTCTAGTGCAGTCGAGTCCCATGGAATTGGCTCCAGGTCTTCCGCTACCCTGTACAGGAATAGCGGTATAGAGAATGTGTGAGTGAAAGTATCTGATTTAGTGCAACAATTTTGTAGCTTTAATATTAATGTATAGAGGAGTGGGTGATACCAACATACAATTATAAAATAACTTATGATGGTTTATTTCTGCAGGCTTCAGCCATCATTAAAAATACTGCTTTTGGCAAGTCAAAATAGCACCCAGTAGCAGCAAACTGTGCCTTTCAGATGTGGCCTTCATTGAGCTCCAAAACTGTGATCTTCGTGGAAACCAACCAAAAACCAATAACCTTTTGTTTTTGTACCCTGTATTATAGTGCTGGCCATTATTAAAGGTTTTGCAACATAATCAACATATCATGCAAGAGAACCATGCACTAAATAGAATGGTATAAGTTGGTGAAGCTTGTTAATGGTAACTTCAAAAAGCAAGGGGCAGTGATACCTTTTTATTTTATAAAATATAAAAGGTTAACAGCAATGAAAAACTCTGTTGGAGATAATAATGTGCATCCATTATAGGGGTGCTTTAGAACTACTGTAACAAATACTGTAGCACTCCATTTCTGATTAAAGTCAAAAGATATACATGTACATAAAATATCATGCATGTGGGGAATACCGAAAAACATCACCGAATAAACCACCAAACAGTTCAAAATGCACCCCACATAACCCAAGGAAAAACCTATTAGATATGAATTTAATTAAACAACCAGTAACAATAAAATACAAAGAAAATATTTTCCTACAAACCGTTTTTTTTTTTTGTTGTTGTTCGTTTGTTTTAAACAAGAGGGCAATAATGCTATCATTCAGGTTATATAAACATATAAAACTTGACAATTAAATGGTCAGTTCTTTGTGATCTATACACTGGTGCTTTAAAAGCAGAGTTTTGTTTTTAGCAGGGTGTAGGTAAAACATGACTTATTGTGGCCACATGCTATTATACCTCAGTGGTTACCCAACATGGGGCAAACATGCAGAAAGACTATAAATGAACTGGTATGTGGTAGAACCTTGTTCTGTAGTATTACTGTTATCTCTCTAGGGGACATTTTGAAGAAAAAAGGTGGGGATTTCTTTCTTTCACACATTGTTTACTACAGAAAACACAGAGCAAGAGAGTGAAGAAAAGGGTATGTCTTACAGTGAAACGGAAAGGAGGGCAGTGAGAGCACATCACTTCAAAGTGGCAGTTTTCTTCTCTTCTTGCAGCAGCTACCAAGAAGTACTTTCAAGTGTTTGATATAAAATCAGCATCAAAGTCATAATGATACTTTCCATCAAGACAGATAGTATTTAAATGGCTTAATTAAATGGATAAGGTTTACACCACTCCTCTATTTTGAGTTGCCATCTTTTACTTGCAAAAAAGCTTGACACACCTGACAGACAAAAAGACTGACTGTCACTTAGAGACAGTTTGGAGAATTGAAGGAATTATATATTATATATTGAGGGCATATAGTCAGTTTGTTTGCTTTTATTAAATCAAATAAACCTAATTACATTAGTAGCTGTGGCCATGGCACACAACATGGTATACAGAGTTAAATTGGGCTGCAGCAATACACTTAAATATTTCTTGCCCATATATGTGGAAATTCAATTAAGTTTAGATTGAAGTAGGGTTTAGTGCTTTTTAGTTGTAGCATACACATGCAAAATAGTTCTTTCCTCATTCTTTATCACAATTTATTCGTGCCATGCTATACTGTATGTGTCTTTATACATGTATCTTTCACAGTTGACTAAAAACAATAGATTTTTCTTTTCATTATTTAGGCCATTTATTTGAACCTGTTTGCACTTCTTTTTGACAGACCTAGTAATTATACAACCCACTTCATCTAAATCACCTCACATCTTAGCGTTTAATATTACTGAATAAGTACACACGTTATAAAGTTGACATTGTTAACAACTAAGCCTGATTAAGCGCTGCAGCTTACCAATGTTGTGTGTATTGTGATTGGCAAACCGTTCTGGATAGCTTGTGTGATGCAGTAGTTGTGCAATATATTGGAAATGTAATGTATGAATACAGCTGTATAAAAACAGCCAGGAAAAATTGAACATTATGTGTCCTATGGAAATGTGATTTCACTCACTCACTCATCATCTATACCGCTTTATCCTGTGTTCAGTGCCACGGTGCCTATCCCAGGAGGCTTAGGGCACAAGACGGGGTACATCCTGGACAGGGTGCCAATCCATCGCAGGGCACACACATACACACACACTCATTCGTACACTACGGGCAATTTGGGAACGCCAGTTAGCCTAACCTGCAGGTCTTTGGACTGTGGGAGGACTACCCAGAGCACGGGGAGAACATGCAAACTCCATGCACACAGAGACGGACATCGAGCCTGGCCGTGAATCGAACCCGGACCCTGGAGGTGCAAGGTGACAGTGCTAACCAGTACACCACCGTGCCGCCAAAATGTGATTTTATTATTATTATTATTATTATTATTATTATTCTGTTGGGGATATTATTATTCTGTTGGGGATATTATTACATGGATTAAATAATTATTAATATACAGTACCAGTATACACTGCATAAAATTACAATGCAAATCATAATACCCAGTATTGTATAGGTTCCCCCTGGGGTTGTACTGTGGTGTCAGGATGGTGCGAGTGGATCCTTTGGGTGCTGTGGGTTATGAGGTGGGGCCTTTGTGGATTTGTCTGGCATATCCCATGGGAAATTTATCAGACTGGGATCTGGGGAGTATGGAGGCGAGTCAGCATGTTATCATCACTCTGGACTAAGGTCAGCCAGACCACCTGGTCTTTTTCCTGCTCCAAAGACCAATCTTTATGCTCCATAGCAAAGTGAAGCCTCAACAACAGGTGTGTATATGGAAATTCTACTAAATTTCCAATTAAACATAGCTATGGTTTTTATATATATATATATTTTTTTACTATCCAACTTCATCTAGTGTTCATAATTCATTAATTCATTTTGACCTTCTTTTGCGGCCAATACAGCATCAATTCCTCTTGGGTTCAATACTGTAATACTTAGATCTGGTGACAGTGCAGGCCATGGGAGATGTTCAACCTCACTTTCATGTGATCCTGATACACAGCACCGCCTTCAGGATACACTGTTTGAACCATGGTCCTCCAGAATGGTTCGGTAGTTTTTGGCAGTGACGCACCCATCTAGCACAAGTATTGGGCCTAGGGAATGCCATGATATAGCAACCCAAACCATCACTGATCCACCCCCATGCTTCACTCTGGGCATGCAGCAGTCTGGGTGGTACGTTTCTTTGGAGCTTCTCCACACCGTAACTCTCCCATATGTGGAAAAGACAGTGACAGTGGACTCATCAGAGAACAATACATGTTTCACATTGTCCACAGCCCAAGATTTTTGCTGCTGGCTCCATTGAAACCAACGTTTGGCACTGGCACGAGTGACCAAAGGTTTGGCTATAACGGCCCGGCCATGTATATTGACCCTGTGGAGCTCAGTTTTGGGGGAAATAGGAGAGTTGAGTTGCACATTTAATTCTATAGTGAGTTGGGCAGCTGTAGTTTAGCACCCGGACAGCCCTTTCAGACAGTGTCCTCTTGAGTCCACAGTTACTCCTGTTGGATATAGTTCGTCCTTCTTGGTGGTACGCTGACATTACCCTGGATACCGTGGCTCTTGATACATCACAAAGACTTGCTGTCTAGGTCACAGAAGCGCCAGCGAGATGCGCACCGACAATTTGTCCTCTTTTGCAATCTGATAAGTCACCCATAATGTTGTTTTAAGCAAAACTGTGCTGTTTCTCTGTTAATTAAACCTTCACACTCTGCTCTTACTGGTGGAATGTGCAATCAATGAAGATTGGGCCACCAGGCTGGTCAAATTCAGCCATGAAACCTCCAACACTAAATTGGCCAGTGTTTCAGTTTCATTGTCCAACCACTATATAGTTGGACAATATATATATATATATATATATATATATATATATACTGTATATATATTTGTAATTAAAGTTTCCAGTTTACTAACTAGACCTTTGTTTCATTCTAGTTATTCTGTGATTTGTATGGTAAAAATTGGTGGTAGTGAACTGCTTTGCCCTCATTGTGCAACAAATTCTTGTAGCACTTAGAAAAATATCATTACGATCCTAATTTTGGTTTTAGAAGATTTGAAACCACTTCTTGTTAGCTGCTGTGAGTAGAGAAGAAAACTGCCACTTTGAAGTGAAGTTGTGTAATCAGAGACAAGTTTACAGGAGCTCTCACTGCCCTCCTTTCTGTTTCACTGTAAGACAATCCCCTTTCTTCTCCCTCTCGCTTTTTTGTTTTCTGTAGAACACAGTGTGTGAAGGTAAGAAATCCCCACCTTTCTTCTTCTTCTTCAAAATGTAACCTTGACAGGTAATATTCAGAATAAGGGTCTACCACTTACCAGTTTCCCTGTAAGTTCATAAGAATTGCAGTTCTAATTATATTGTAGTCTCAGGTAGACTAATACTGTATAATATACATTCCAGAGACTCCAACATTTCTGTGAAGCATAGCCAATGATTTTTTCTTTTAAATCAGCATTAGCAATTAGGTATTGCATAGGTTTTGACCTATTTTAATGGTCACTCAAACTGTGTTTAATCCAAACCTAATCCTAAAAAAATAATAATTGTCCTATTGTTCTTTTCTGCATTTAATTAAAAAAGAAGGTCCAGACTGTATTTAGCTTTGATTATAGCATAGACTGTGGTGCCAACTCTGTGTAAAAATGTTCCGTCATTCTCTGAGAATTACTATTTCACAGTTTGAGTCCTGGAATATACCTTTGCCACCAGGGAACAAAAAAAATCCACTGATGGGATGAGTCACAATCCTGTGAGTTCTTATCACATTGTGTGCGTGGACATGTTCTTTCTTTCACTATTAAAAAACAGCTGTGATTTCAACTGTGGATGTTTTATGTGCCAATCACCATCATTTATTACTTTTTTTTTTTCAACCATATTTCTTGACAGTTAAACACTATTTTTCAAGATAATAATGTGATGGACACAGTTCTCAACACAGTTCCAGTCATTTCAACAATCTCCTTAGGGGTTTTTTTTTTTTTTTTTTTTGCTTGATGCAGCCATTAATTTGACTCTACTGAAACACAATAACATTCCATTCAATTTAATTCAGTTTTATTTATATATAGTGCTTTCAACAATGGTTATTGTTGCAAAGGACCTTTACAGAATCAATAAGAAAATTAAGGAAATGTGTAAGGAAATACATATAAATGATAATTATCAGATTGTCGCTGATGAGCAAGCTGTGATATTTGAAATATTTTAAAAATTTGGGTGTTAACCGATATCAGGGATTAATCTGTAGTAATACTGTGTTGCAAGAGATTTTTTAAAAGTTAATATGGAGTCCAGTTAGTTATCTGAGTCTCAGATACGTACAAAAGTGTTTGAAGGAATTTCAGTCCTTAACTATTAAGTGACTGCAGTAATCTTTTCTATGACAATAGGATATGTGTTCAAACATGGTTCTGTAAAAAATAAGAATCTACTCACTGTATTAGTTAGCTGAAACATATTAATCACTGCAGTAATAATCCAAAGGCTTTTAAGTATTTTTTATCCAAGCAGGAGTTATTTATTTATTCATTTGCTGTATATTACACACCGATTAGCCACAGCATTCATAACATGTAACATTAACACATTAACATTGAATACCAATTATATACCAGTAAAGTGGGCACCCAGGCTCCTGGGGACTAGCCTGTCTGGTCTAATCCCACAATCCAAGCCACAAGCCAATCCTGGCAACAAGAGAAAGGCACCAAAACAACCAGTACACCTCAGCCCACTAAACATGGAGCCCAACAGGCAAGGAGACCAAGGCCACCAACTCAGCCTGAAAATTCCAACGGTCCAAATCTGACTGAGTACCCATGTGTTGCGTCTGACAAACAAGTGTGATCCAAAGAGGACCCATGCCGCAAACCGAAGCACCCAAAGGATTCGCTGTCATCATCCTGATGCCAGACACCACATCATACCCCCGAGGGGCCAGAGCAGATCAGGTGGTACAAGGGGAACCTGCACAATACTACTGTTTTGTGTTGTGATATAATTGGCTGGTCAGTGTATATTATAATAATAATGTCCAATACATAATAATATCCAATCCTGTTAAATAAAATGCTTAACATAGCAAGGTTGGTATGTTACATTTAAGTCTGTAAACAAACTCTGCAGGTTCAAGCAGATTCCAACTCAAACAGTTGGCCCTCAAACACTTTTGGGTCTTATAAATAGTTAGTTATGATTAATCAAAATGGTGGTGGCAAGAACCAGGATTATGAGAATAATAAAATCATCTGTCTCAGTTTCAAATTTTATAAAACATTTAGTTTTTATTGTGGTTCAAAAATATGCACTTTACTATTTTGTACAAAGTTACTGACCTATATATCAGCACTGCTGAGCTTGGCAAAGCACATGGATCTCAACAAGGAACTTCAGACAAATATGTATCCCAGACTCCATTTCTACAAGCATGTGACTGGGGAAAAGGGTATTATATTTTGGTGCCACTTCCTATATATCTGTTTATTTAAGCACCATGCAAAATAGGCATGTTGATACAAGATACCTAGAAAGCACAGATTTGTATGATGTGATTACACCCTTGACAGGAATGGATTTGTCCAGTGTGATATACCTTTGGAATTCATGATGCACACAGGGTAAAGGATAAACTACACACACACACACACACACACACACACACACACACACACACACACACACACACACACACACACACACACACACACACACACACAGACACCCATCTTGTGACAGGGGCGACGGCTAGTCAGTGTTTTTTCTTTCCTATCTGATGTGTTTAGCTGAATGCGTCATTAAGGGCTGATATCACAGTCTCTTTCACTTCCTGTCTACTAAACCTGTTTCAACACATGTCTCAGACAGCAGCCCAAATGCACCAGCTATAGCCACCACATTGTTCAAGCCAGTCAAGCACATACCAAAGCCAATATGGCTCACGTCAAAATCTTTGTGGATTCCAGAGCAGTCGAATATCATTATTTAAGACAATAATTATGATCCTAGTGGACAGAAATCTTAATCGGGGTCAAAGTGCAATGCTGCATCTGATACAGTATGTCTGTCTATAGAGGAATAACACATTGTATAACACTTTGTATAACATGTCAGGCTTGATGAAGTTTGATCATTACTTGTCAGACCTGCAGTCACCCCTTGATAAGAAAATAGGATTTTCATTCATTCGTGCCAAGATTTGTTTCAAAATCAACAGGTATAAGTTATAGTCATTTAAGAACATTTGTGCATCATTATAATACATCAATTAATTATGACATCGCAATAAATTAATATAATAAATACTTCTGCAAATGAAACAATCAAATGTATGTCCCTTAATTTCCGTTTGCTTTATGTCAAAATAAATAAATAATAAATATACAAGTCAAACCTCAAAGATGAATCATTTTAAATCATTGTCCACTAGTCCTATGACATCAACAAAGTTCCTTTTTTTTACACACATGCTACCCTTGATTGACCTCAGTTCGTTGACAATAATCCAGAGGAAATTATTGAGCCGAGTCAGGACGACACACCCGTAGACCTTCTGCTGAAACACATTCTGAGGCAGGGGAATCCCGGTGGGTCCAGCTGCTGGCTCAGGTATGGGAATGTTGGGCTGCAAGATCTGCAGAATGCAGTTCACCTTGTGGGCGAGGTGGTCAGTCTGTTGCAATGTGTCATCCAGGCTTTTAAGCAAAGGGCTCTGAGGAGGCAGCAAGTCTGTCTGCTGCTCCAGAACTTTCATGATGTGAGGCTGGAACTCCTTTAGACGTGTGTAAACATTCAATATGCGATCAGCTGAAGTTTGCCCTGAGAGGCTCAATGCTGGAACGTTGTCTATCTGCATTTTGCAGAACTGCTTTGCAAAGTCTCCCTGACTGGTTTGCTGGATGAAAGAACATAAATATTTTATTAACTCTGAACAATGGCAAAGAAACATTTCAGGCTGTTTCTCTGTCAGCATGGAATCCATCTGACAAGCTTTAATTGACAATGTGACATCAGTAATATTTTATTCATATACCACTTGCTTGATCAGCAGGTTTTCTTGAATTATTATTCCTCTTAGCTAAGCTAATAAAATATAGAATATTACATACTTTTAAATCAACATTCTTAAAAACAAAGTCTGTCCCGAAGACAATTTCAATTGTCTTTTCAATTCCTCATCACACTTCAATTGTAGCAAGGACCTGAAATTTGCCCAGCTACTTTAAAAGTGCCCCGAACCATAAACATTAAGTTGCAAGTGAATTCACAGCAAACAAGCGATTGGTTATGATTTCCCATTTTCCACAACGTCAACCATAATATACCAAAATACTAACACACATTTTCTATAGACATAACTATTTATATCTGTTACAGCTAATTCTGGACTAAATGTGTGAGTGATAAGTTCCTCATTTCATCCCAGTCCAAGTGCACCATATGTGTTGCGGAAACCAACCCTGCGCTGTATACTGCCACAGCTATTTATGTTCCTACCAATACCCACAGACACCCACAAATGTTACACATGAGCTTATGAATGGGAGGTTTTATCTTGTCGGTGACTGCATTCGACCATGTAAGGATTTTAACATCAATCAACATTTCTATGGTGTATACTAAACATGACAAAATCTACTGTATCATGAATATGTTTAACATATCAGACTGAAAATGGACTTACATATGCCTTTATTAGATCCACTGTGTTCCTCTTCATAAACTTGCTGAGCTTCACACCTTTGTGAATAGTTTTACTGCAGCTCTCACTGCATGGGACAGTTGTGTTTACTAACTTAATGAGAGTAAACAGGACAAGGGAGAGGAAGATCACTAGGAAGAAACATCAAACTTAATATCAGTAAAGAACATCCCATGAACATTAGAGTAAAATACAAAACTACTGGCAAACATAAATGAGCAAAATCATTTACATTGATAACGGTCATGCATGCCCTAATAATGTATTAGTAGACTTACCTCTTGCATAATTATTATTATTTATTGTCACTATCAAAACACCAACATCTCTAGAATGTACAGTAAGTAACTTTCAAAAATGTGACTCTGATTCATTAAGATTAGTTATTTGTTACATGTATTTATCTGTTGTATCACTGTCCATTTAACCATTACGTTAAAGCGTGTCTGCAGTAGTTTTGTGCAGTTGTTCTACTTACTAGATGTTGATTGTGGTCTGTGTCCCTGCCAAAACATGTTCCTATCATGACCATTCATTTCTTCATGCACAGAGGTTGAAACTAGTCATGGTCGCAACCCGGCATAACGTTTTAAAGACCTGAAACCACACATTTGTCATAGGAGGAAATGACGCAGCCAGCCTTGTGAGACAACAAGATTTCCCAGAATTTTTTTTCTTGGTCTTGCCTTTGCATCACATGCACTATGTGTAATGCTCCAGCCAACATTTGCACACATTTTAAACTTTAAATATATGTGTGTTTATGTGTGTACTATGTATGTCTATACAGTATATACAGTACCTGTATATATATATATATATATATATATATATATATATATATATATATATATATATATATATATATATATATATTGTTATATATATAACATGTACTGTGTTTGTGGTCAGATTGTAGGTGAAATTATATATAAATTTTTCATTTTCTACTATTTGTGTTAACATGCATGATGTTACACTGGTCTGCTTTGTTTGCAATATAGTGTAACTACTCAACTCTGTAGTTTTAGCTGAGCAGTATAGGTCTTGGTAAGAACCATGTTGAATATATAATTGAGATACTTTTGTTGCAGTTCCACTGCTAAATTTTGATTCCAGCTTGTTTCGAACAAGACAAAATTACATTAACAAAATGTATTTAAAAATTATGCTATACTCTTACACTCTTAAATTATGCAAAGTGGGAATCATTAAACTACGCAACATCTGTAATATCTGTCATTTTCTCAATTCCCATGCGTTTATTTTTATTAGTCAACAGGAAGCTGGCTGGCAGCAGGAAATACGTTTCACAATAAGCAACTTTCATTAATGCTCAGTTTTTTGTGAAATATGACGCAAAGACTTTTTCATTAGAGGAATTATGTGGAAGGAAATGGAGAGGTCTTGCTTTATATAAACACAGTAATTATGTATATTTTGCCTTAGACAGAATGCAACATAAGAATATAATTTTCTAAATAATATAATATTCTACATTTTCTAAAATACTATTAATACATAAGGAGTACATTTAAATGCAAGATTGTGAGGTCTTACCTCATAGCCACAAGGGGAACCCCCACGCTAAACAGATAACTGAAGCCTGCTTACAGTTCACACACTCAAAAAAGTTGTTTTCACTGCTATTTCTGGCGAAGTTAATTGACGTTTTCATGAACTGATTTCATTTCATGCAAGTGCCAAGTCTGAGGTTGTTGTGGTCAGCAGCCATATTTTGTATATGGAGGGGAACTCTTGTGTCTTCTCAGCAAAATGTCAGTAAAACCAGCAACAACAGCTCAACTTCAGGGCCATGGTACTTTCCAGATTTGTCAAGAAAAGAGAGCAAGTAACATTTAAAAAAAATAAAATAGTAAATAAAACCCAAAATGAAAAAAATAATAAATCTGGTCTCCAATTTCTTACTGCAGATGGGACAAAAATTTCCCTAATTTTCTTTTCACTCCTTATAGTAGTTTTGTGACTAATTGGTACTAATTGTTAAAAGCACTTGTGAAGCAAAAATAAGTGGAATGGTGAAGCTGAAGTTGTTTGACAAGGGACACCTGTGACATGGTCAGAGTACGATATCACAGAATGCATCACACTAGTGAGGTAACAGTACAGGGTCAACGCAAAAGCACCTTCTCTGACAAAGAGCCTCTACACCACCCCCCTGGAGGTAACTTCATGAGGTTCCAGAGATTAGCTTGCACTAGCTTGTTAACTTCCTCTGTTCTCTCATAAGGTCAGTATCTTGCTGTGCTGAAAGTAATACCCGCGCACCGTCTTATTGGCAAGCTTGGTAGACTGCTCTAAGAGAGACAAGATATAATTGAAGAGGGTACTGTCACCTTGCACCTTGCACTTCTAGGGTCTGGGTTTGATTCCTGCCTCAGGGTCTGTGTGCATGGAGTTTGCATGTTCTTGTCGTGCTTGGTAGGTTTTCTCTGGGGACTCCGGTTTCCTTTTATGGTCAAAAGACGTGCAGATTAGGCTAATTGGCGTTTCCAAATTACCTGAAATGTGTGAATGAGCATGTGAGCATGTGAGCATGTGTGTATGTGTGTGCCCTGCGATGGCTTGGCAGCCCGTCCAGGGTGTATCTCTCCTCTTGCCCTAATCCTGGCATAGACTGACTAGACCATGTAGACAGGATAAAGCAGTATAGATGATTGAGTGAGTGAGTGAATTGAAATGGTGATTAGTATCTTCTGGCAGGGTCTCTGGAAGTGTTCTTCAAATGGGAGATTAGGGTACCTTTACTCCTGCATATTGAGATGTTACTGATCAGTTTATTTATTCATTCATTTATTTATTCATTTATTTATTCTTTCAAAACATTCCAAACTGTTGTATTGGCCATGCCTAATGCTTCTGCTAAAGCATTTCCCTATTTTCCTTAGCTTCCAAATACCTTGCACTATTCCTATTTTTTTTTTAAATTATAATTTCTGGTCTTATTGGTTTATCCTTCTTACCAATTAATGCAGTTTCTATAGGTGAAACCCAGGGCTCAAGCCGAGCCTAGACATTTAGAGCTATTACATGATTGAAACAAGAGTAACAAGGTAACAAATAAAACACCTCTCAGTTAAATGTTCCGAAGACATTGATCACTTGAATACAGGGTGGGGTCAAATAAAATGTGCCACATTCTACATTTAAGCATATACAGCATACTGTATATATTAATATTATAATTATCACTGAGATGTTTCCTCTCATATTTATCTTTTTATCTCAGTGTAGGGCAAAAAAAAAACAATAAAACTGACTGTAAATTCTGTTGTATGGACGGTTTAGAAGTTTTAATTAGGAGATTAATGACACTTGATAATATGTGAAGAATGTGAAACGGAATCGTAAGCATGCCTGACTACTTTTACAGGTTACTAAAGAAAGTTACTACAGAAGCAGCTACTTAATTAAGGTACAGTGTGACATTTATATGAAAAGGCTACAATATATTGGGTATTTTAGCAAACAAGTTCCCAACTAGGTTAGTATTTCCTGAGATTAGCCAGGAGGTATGTGTAACTTCACATTAGAAAAAGATCAAACACACTTTCTCTTAATCTCTTCACCACACAGGAAACTCTTCAGTTAGCAAATTCCCCAACCTTTCTGAGAAAATACATAGAAAATAAGGACCAAGAAAACAAGATTTGTTTCACTCTAATTAACTTTTAATTAACACAAATACCAGGTGAAGACACTTAGTGTTTTGTTAAGTAACATAGACATAAACAGCACACAAAACTGAAAGTGATGAAAAATATGACCGTAGCACTGGAAACTAATTTATTACTCACTCATCATCTATATCATTTTAATCCTGTATTCAGGGTCACGGGGCCTGGAGCCTATCCCAGGAGACTTAGGGCACATGGCAGGGTACACCCTGGACAGGGTGCCAATCCATCGCAGGGCACAGACACACACACATACACTCACTACGGGCAATTTTGGAAACGCCAATTAGCCTAACCTACATGTCTTTGGACTGTGGGAGGAAACCCACCAAGCACGGGGAGAACATGCAAACTCCATGCACACAGAGACGTGAATCGAGCCAAACAAAACATGAACAAAAAATTATGGAAAAAAATATAAAAAATTTAAGGAAAATTATGAATTATAATTATTGGTTTGACCCTGGTGAGCAAGCCAGGAGTTACAGTGGCAAGGAAAAACTCCCTGAGATGACAATAGGAAGAAACCTTAAGAGGAACCAGACTCAACAGTGAACCCATCCTCATTTGCGTGATATCAGAAACTATGACCATAAATTACTCCCTGGTATATCTGTGCGCTAAAAGTTCAACATAGTGGAAAAGGTGTTTGGGTCAATATGGTGTCCACTTTCATTGTTGAAAACTCTGGTAACTGCGTAACTCCCTGGGACGTAAAG